>NJDC01003966.1:3679-26221 GCA_002245475.1 Calephelis virginiensis
AAAATTTTAGTTTAGATGTGTACAGCAGAATACCAAACGTCATTAGACAGCTCTAAATCTAATTTTAGGTTAGTTTAGACTAGTTTGTACCAAGGGAATCGGCACCAATTCATTTCGAGTAAAAGCTTGTTAAATTATATTCAACGCAATTGAAGATAAAAAAAAGTCAACTGGCCGTACCGTGAAGGATTTTACGTAGCTGGTCAACAAAAAATGCTTCGTTCAATGATTTCCTTTCTTGAAAATGTGTCAGATCAAATTTACGTGCTTTTTTGAAAAAATAAGATGTCAGCTAGCCCTATGTCTGTGGAAGACCCGTAATGTTATATTTAATGGTGGAACGTTAACAGGCTTTAGCGCCCATCGCATAACTTAATTGTATAACCAGCTGACTTTTTTATTCGAATAACGTTCATTCAGGAGTAAATTATTATTATTAACTATTATTGGTCACCACCGCTGCCCTACCCACCCACGGAGAAGCAGCTGAGGATTACCATACTTCTTAATACAACTCTAAAGCATTTCACGAGCTACCGCTTTCGAGGAAAATAAAAAAAAGCTTATTAAATAAAAATAATAAATAAAGCTAAAAGCTATAGCTTGAGAGGAAATTGATCGGGAAAACTTGTCACTGGCTCACGGACTAAAAGTGTCATTTACCTACGTGATAGGTAATGATAGGATATGATAGGTAGGTATCAGGTACCTATTGCAAGATAATTATAAAATGTTAGCTGCTTTCCCGCGATCTCGTCTGCGTTGAAAAATTATACGATTTTCATAGGTACAAACTATCACCAAATCATTTCGAGGTTGATTTTAAAAAAAGGTGTTTAAGTATAATAAATTTTAAAGTATCTTCACGCCCGTATCCCGAAAGATCTAGGCATCTACGACTAGCCTAGACACTTAAGTCCCACAATGTGATATGTGGCAAGCCTATCGCCACCCGGGCACATATCCAATCCCGGACAACGTTATACCTTAATAGAATATTGAAAATACACATTTAAGTATCATAAATAAATAAAACAAAAGTCCTTTTTATTACTATATTATAAACAAATACGTATTAAAAATTTTAATTTACGAAACAAAAACATAAAATAGTATGTAAGTAATTCATTACATAACACAATATTCTATTTGTACATGGGGCACACTAAAAGTTTTGCACTTCTAGCTAATCGGATTTATTTGAATTGATGGAGGCTATACTCTCATAACAGATCTGGGTCGACTTACTCTGTAACCCTGTATAAGTAACGATTTATCTGAATTCATCTGCAACAGGTTGTTGAGGGTAGATAAAAAAAGCAGAACCGAATAAAACATTCCATGCAGAATCCTGGCTACCTTCTAAACAATATCTACAAGAAAAAACTAATGTTTACTTTATAGGGGAAATTACATTGTGTACATGTTACTGAAATGAATAACCCTTTCCTCGAAATAGTGAAAACTGCTGCAGTTTTATATGTGTATACATATTTAAGAAAAAACTCACAGGCATTATTGTATACATTAAAATGAAATAGTATTGGTTACATTTTTCTAAAATAATATCGTTTACATATTATTGTAATTCATAATGGATACATAATTTTGCATGTGATCGTGAATATTAGTATTTGAAAACAATCCGTGTACATACATTTGACATTAATGTATACATCACTGTGAGAAACTTGGATGTATAGTATGAATACAGTATGAATTGTTAAGTGGTTACTTCTTGTTGAAATTTTAAGAGTGAACATTTATTTGAAAATCTGCTCATGTATACTTTTCATTGCACGTGACTGTACACTTGCCACTGTTGCGTTGCAATGTTTGTTCGAAATCCCCGATGGAAAACGAAGGGCGTTACAAGTTTGACGTATCTGTGTGTGGCATAAATGAATGGACCGATTTCTATTTATTGCAAATGAATTATTTTTTTACATATATATTTGAATTAGGATTTACATTTAAGATTAATGTCCAATTTCAAATCTATATGTCTTATGTTATATGCTCCAATGAATTTGTCACCATTATAATTTATATTGCTCACTAGCTCTTGCCCGCGCGGTTATTGGTCCTACAGGAACATTTTTTGGAATAAAAACTATCGTGTTAATCCAAGTTGTCTTCTTTAGGTGTGCCAAATTTCGTGGAAATCGGTTCAGCGGTTCAGTAATGCCAAAAACAAGCAAACAAACATGTAAACTTTTGCATTTATAATAGCAGGTTAGGTTAGTGCTTAGTTATTTGTCTTCACGCCAAGTCGCTTACGAGGCAGAGATATCGAGTGCTAAATGACAGTACCCTTACAGACCTGGCTAGCTTTCTTCTCATTCATTAGGTACTGTTTTCATAGAAACACGCTGGTTTAGAAGACTCTTGACACCACCCTCGGATAACACCCGAGCGATTTGAACGTGGAATGTCAACCTAGGTCTTCCCGGGTACCCACATCTATTCACATTTGCTTTGTACATTTTTCATCTGTCAATCTTTCCACGCGTACGAACAGACGGAGCATGCACTTTCTCATTTTTACACAAGGACTTTCTTTCAATCCTACTCTTTCTCATATCTCACTGTTAAGATTGCAGCTAGCAACCGTAACACAACAGTAGGGTTACTCTCGAAGCTCGATTCATGCATTATTGGAAATTGGAATCGAATATATAATAATCGGTACTTTTGAACACAATACTGGCGAATTATTACCATTTAGTTAATAGTAAATAGTAAATTATTTTATCCTTTTCGTTGAATTTATTTGTAACTAAATGTTAATAATCCTCTAATACCTAAAGTGACATAACGTTCACAAGTACCTAAAGTGACATATACGATTCCAATTTCCAATTCGCATGATATCGAGATTCAAGAGTAACCCTACTGATTTTCCGTAGTGCTTTAATTTTGAGTAATGGCCTGTCTGCCTTTTCCTGCCACCGTTTCCAATCCTAGCCAGGCAGGAAAAGAAAAGGCAAAATAGACTCCTCGACAACCAAGATTTCTGTAATTTAATTGATCATTAGTAACTACAAATGTTTTATTTTTAATTCTTGTCTGCAAGAAAATATTTAACACTATTGCATGTTTTCTCTAACAATAAGTCAACCTTCTTTTGAAATCATTTAAAAAAAATCAGGTTATCATGAATTTGGTTGTATATGTATATGTAAATGGATATATTTGTGTACAAGGTAGGTTGTAGTGTAGTTTTTTTACAAGGTAGGTACTTCATAAATGTTACAAACCTAGGATTTTAGCAAATACACACACAGACAAGATATATAAACAAGATAATAGTAATATTTTTAGTGACTTTTAAAATGGAACTTGCATATATGTGAACTGATTGACACTTATATCGCTCTACACTTTTTCTGAACTCTAAAAGATTATATTCAATTTTACAAATCTATAATATAAAAATAAATCGCAAAATGTGTTTGTAAACGCATAACTTCCGACCGACTAGACCGATTTGGCTTAATCTTTTTTCATTGTGTTAGATATTACCAGGAGATGGTTTTCATGAACAGAAAAATCGGGAAATTGAAGGGAAAATGCGAAATGCGAAAAATAATACTTCATTATTTCCCATACTGCACGGGTGGAACGAAGTTCGCCGGGACAGCTAGTATGAAAATGCAATCAAAGAAATGTTACGTGATGTCGTTTTAAAACACAAGAAAAATGTAATGTACAAAACATCAAATTAGATGGAAAAATAAACTGTTAAGTAGAAAAATTTTTGGAAATACTGATATTTTTGACTTTTCTGAATTTTATATGGAGCGAGTTCCAAATCCTCCCTGCCTCGCTACCAGTTCAATGACTGTGTCATAAACTTGGCTATAAAATTGTACTACTGTACTGTAACATTTATGGTGTCTATAGACCACGATTGTCTCTTCACGAGAGCGGTGTGCTTATTAGCTGCCATGTAACATAAAAAAACGCCTTGAATTAAAAGTTAGATGTGAGCGTGTGTTTGTGTGTGTGTTTGTGAGTGAGTCAGTGTTGTGTGTGTCTGTGTTTGTGCGTGTGCATGCGCTCTTAAGTGTATGACTGAAGCGGATTTGTAGTAGTTCATATCTACATTACAGATACTTAGATTTTTTCAGGTTAATGAATTTTATTGATTATATGATTATAAGCGTCACTTACAAATAATTTACATAATTTTCGAATTTATAAATGCGTCCTGTTTTTAGTTAAGAAAAATATGGTCACATTTAAACACCTATTTTTACATCCATAGCTAAAAACGACTTGTGATATGTGTAATATTAGATAACTGGTTTCTACCTGATTCTTATATATTGTGTTTTTAATTAAACAATTAAGATTTACGATAAGTTAATAAAAAGCTGGTTTCAGGAGTTCGTTTAAAACATCCCAGCCTCTGGTTATAAATTATAATTAGCATAAACAAGACCTCTATTGTGCGTCGTCTATTTTTATCCTACACGAAATAGGGGGTTCCCAATTCAATGTTTTTTTCAAACCGTCTTTATATCGAGAGGATTTTGAAAAAAAATGTGGATGACGAACATATTATATCGAATTCCATGTTTCTTATGCATCGTCTATGTGGTCTGGCGATCCGGTGTAAAAACAACAACGTTTCTCGGGATTGATATGTGCCCAGTTGGGGATAGACTTGCCAACTATCACATTGGGAGGCTTAGTATCGTCGGCTGCTCGTGGGTACTGGCCTCTGCAGTCTGCCCATATCTCCGGGGCTAAAGGTGGCGTGAAGATACTTATGTATGTTCTCGATTTCTTCTTCATTTCTTAACCGATTTTAAAAATTCTTTTTGTATTTTAAAATATTTTGTTTTAAAAAAAATTGAAAGACCGCACTTCCAATGTGCCGTTGCCACTAAGTCTGGATCTCATGATGGAATTCAAAATAATTATTTTTTATTTATGTAGTGAGTTATTGAAATAGATATAGATTTTTACAATTTTATTTGCGATTATAATGTTTTAATACATATGCAACTATTCAGGGCTTCAAATCTTAATAAAAGAGCTATTTTGTGTCTCCCGCCAGATCCTAACGATTATTGTCGTGATAATCTACTTTTTTTTAAATTAGTGTGTTTTTCTTGGCCTTTGATAAGTGTGTGGAGTTTCGATATTTGAGTGAGAAACATGTTATAACATTTAAAGAGGTTAAAAACGACATAAAAAAAATTAAACGACTATGTTTTTATAATCCCCGACGGAAAAACATGCTGCTATAAGTCTGACGTGTCTGTGAGCATGTGTACGTGCGTACATGTGTTGTGTCATGATTGCCATCATCCTTCCTAAACGAATGGACCAATTTAGATGCGGTTTTTCCCTTAAAGCTGACGTGATCGAGATGGGTTTCAGCTACAATTTCCAGATAGTATTTATAGGAGGTTATATAAAATTATTAAAATAAGTAATAATTCAGTTATTATGATAACATTGATGACTTTGGCATTAAATTGATTTGAAAAATCAATATCGCTCCAGTCAATTCATATAACACTACATATTATTAAACAAAGCTTTCGCCTGTCTGTCCCTATGTAAGCATAGATCTTTAAAACTACGCAACGGATTTTGATGCGGTCTTCACAGTTGTTTAGAATAATTAGATGATTTGTCCCATAGGTTTAAATAAACAATTAAGTTTCTTGTGATGAAGCCGTCAAAAATAAGATTTTCGGTCGCTCACATTGCATGCGCTGGCTGAACCGTTTGAGATACATCAAAATAATCTACGGAAATAAAAGGCCTACAAAAAAGTCCGCGATAGCGTACATCTATATCCTAAGGTTGCCTCACAGTATTTTCGAAAGCTGATTTCTTGTAATCAGTATTAATCCTTATCCCCTTAAGTACTTTAGTTACTATGGCCATTTAATGTAGATCAAAATGTATCTTTATTTTTTTATTTAAATGAGAACTTACTTCAGAAGTTTGTAAAGATTTAACAGGCAACCAAAAAATGCTTAGGCCGGGCCTATGCTAGGCATCGCACTGCCTTGCCTTGCGCCGCTTCTTGCGTCTTCGAATTGTTCTATGGTGTGATCCTCGAAAAATGTCAGATTTACCTATGTTGGGTTCGAACCTCAAATACCGAACCGAAAATTAGGGGTGCCCATAAGGGAGCCTGCTTCATACATCTGCAATTTTAAAAATAAAATACATAGGTTATATGTAATAAGTAAATAAGTAAAAATGTAGTATGTATATGAATTTAGAAATTTCAAAGATAGGAGGAAATAGGGAAAGGCAAATTGTTTTAGGTACTTCGAATTTAAAGTTTAAAAGCTACCTTATTATAAACGACTTTAGATACTTATAAGCTTAAACTATTTTTGAGACGTGTATTTACATCTATTGTAGACGCATTTTATGAATGAAAAACCTTCATTTTGTAAAACCTCGTGAAACGTCAAAATACGTTCAGAACCAAGGGCGGATCCAGTCTTCGTGTCAGGGGGGTCATATAATCGTGGTTTAGTCAGAAAGAGCTCTAAATCTGATATGACGTTTGACAACATACCTATTAAATCAGTAACTTTTTATTCAACACTAGCCGACCCGGCGAACTTCTTTCACTTGATAATCAATACTCTCTGCCCCCTCTTCTTGGGGACTTGGCGTGAAGACATGTTTGTATATTTAAGACGTTCTGTACGTTCCAACGATTCTCTACATTACGGATTATTTAAGTTTACGTTTTGATATCTTAAAAAAAGGAAATTTTTGATCTCTTTATTTTAAGTTGGGGCACTTACGCTAGTTTTATCATACATGTTACTTTTCATTTCGTGGGTTTTATTATGAATAATTCAGACTAAAATGAAATAAATAGATATTGGCAACCATGTATTAAAATAGTGATACGTGAATTATCACACAAATATTGTAGTAATTTTTACATGGCACCTAGCAAACGTTTTAGCTTGTAATTGCTCAGCGACGAAACTCGGGTTAAAAAGTTCACACAACAAAAGTTTAATATAATTTGATATTTTGGAAATCAGAAATTTTCAAAGCTATTTAGTTTTCGAATGTTTTTAAATTTTGAACAAAATGTAATTTCCAAAACAACTAATTTTTGTATTGCGTTATCTATTTTTTTACATAATATTTTTATATTTAAAAAATGTTTTAGAAGCCAAAAGTTTCGTAAATATAAATCAAGATCAGATATGAAAATGTTAGTTACAAATCTACCTATATATAAATAAAAAGTGAATCCCCATTTCGCGTGGTCATCGCATTACGCCTTACGCCTGAACTAATATTGTTATTTATTTTTTTGTTTTGTTGTTAATTGTCATGAGAAGGTTCTTATGAAATGAAAACCTGGGAAAATAGCAAGGGAAATGGGAAAAATAATCCATAATCCATACAAACTGTTAGTAGCTGTCAAGGTCAAGCGGTCGTCGTGTTGGCTAGTTCTGTATAGTTTTTTAAATAAGAAACAACAGCGTAAACTCAACAAAACCCCTTTGATGTTTATAGATGATAGCATAGTTTATCCAAACTTTGAAAATAATATTCACCGCCTTACCTATTCCTGCCGCTTTAGCGCTTGTCGTTGACGTGTTCCGGTACGGAGGATAAGGTAGCCGTTAAACTTACTCGTACTTTTGCTCAAGGCCTAATATACCGGCCACAGTTTGACAGCACACCATTACCACCTTTCGTGTCTCTATTCTGCTTGTTTGCCTTGCAATATCATAAAAATAAAAAAAAATGTTATACTTAATAAATATTTTATGCTGCGATTTATATAGGTAGTTTCTAAGCTAAAAACGAAATAGCATTTTTGCTACCGCTAAATGAAACTTCATGCCCTTTTTTTAGTGCTTTTGCGGATTTCTTTTTTTGCCAAAAAGTAGCTTATGTTCGAATTAGAAGAAAGAAAACATTTACTAACACACACATTACAATGAAAAAATTGTAGATAAAAATACTATGCACGGAACAACAATTAAACATGTAAAAAAATATTGCATTGGCCCAGCTTATCTGTGAAAAAGTAACAGACAGACAGACTCTCGCATTTATAATACTACCAGAATAGTTACCAAGTTTTTTTCAAAAGTGTTTACTTACTTAGCTAGGTACCCACCTACGTAACATAGTTTTGACTAGGTGTAATAAGAAAGACATAATATTGTTAATTTTCGTTATTAGAAAAACAATAAATTATATTATCGCTGTTTTTTTACATCAAATAATCCTAAAACTATGTTATAAATAATTAATTACAAATTTTATAACAATGCTAACCGTTATAAAATTCAAGTTAGAATCCTGTTAGGCACATGTTGATTTTTATTTTATTTAGATGTTTGAATATCTGTTTAAATGAGCTTTAAAAAAATACATGAAATTATTCTAGGTCCAATATACTATTTGACTTATCTAGACCCTTGCCCAGGGGGGAGTCTTGACCCCCATGACCCCCCCCTCCTTGGATCCGCCCTTGTTCAGAACTCCATTGTATGGACACAATGGCAGAAGATAGTAACATTCTTGCGGAGTTTAATTCAGCAAGGTATCTACGTTATATGCCTCTGTTGTTTACGTCTGTGGCAAGCAGTTTGGATAAGGAAATAATTAAAGGTGTATCTTCCGGAAACTTAGTTCGACATAAAGATAGGTTTTTGTCATTGAATGTGATCAATTTAAAGTTTCAAAGTGCTGTTGCGAGTGTATATGATAACACAGTCATTGAGAGAATTTCAAAGGAGTAAAAGTAAGTTATTTAGGTATATTTCTTTCTGCTTTTATTTATATAGTTATCTTTATCTATATCCCTAAAAATGAGTCCCCATTTCGCGTGGTCGTTGCATCACGCTTGAAAGGTTAAAAATATTCTTTTTTAGTGTTAATTAATGTTAGGATAAGGTTCTTATGAAAAGAAAAACTGCAGGAAAAGCGGGAAAAACAATGCGTTAGTCCATATAAACCAGAGGTTCCCAAACTTATTTCATGTAACGCCCACTTTGAAAATCAGTTGTTTTGTAGCGCCCCCCCACCCTCGTTTTTTTCTTGTCAATAACCTCAATAACATATTTGTTGCGCCTAGTTTAAAAAAAAACATTTTTTCAAGATTTATACCGCCCCCTTCTAGGCTTCCAGCGCCCACAAGGGGGCGTTATCGCCCACTTTGGGAAAGACTGAATTATAAACTGTTGGTAGCTGTTAATGTCAAGCGATACCAAGTTGGATCGGCTAATATTATATTAAATTGAATTCCTTTTTATCTTGGTCATCGCATCACGCATAAACGATAGGACAAATTTCACTATTTTTTGTTGTCTTAGTTACTATTATGAGAAGTTTCAGAAGATAATGACCGTGAAAATTACACAGAAAATGTACTTTTATTTCTCCTATACAAACTGTTAGTAACGTCAGGCGATACGAACAGTACGTGCCACGTCCTATTGGATCCCCGGGATCCAATAACCGCGGCAAACGCGAGTCTCCCTTCCAATCCAAACATCACAAATTCACAGGACACTACACTAGACCGTTACCGCTGGTCTCGGCGACGAAGACCTCTCTTGCGCCCGGCGCCTAACGCAGAGCGATGAGCCGCCTCTATTCCTCCATCAAGTCTACCCAGTAACCACAACGCACCACCAAGTCGAGGTACGGTCTCCCGGGAGACATCCCTTGTTGCTGGCGTTGTAGGGAACAGTCCAATCCATCTAAATAATGATGTCTCGGGTTGAGCACTCTGCTCGGCCCACAAAGCCCGGTGAAGTTGTAAAAACCGCGAGGTTGGCAACATATTAGTCATTCAAAAAGTTCACTCTGGAATCTTGGTTTCTTGCAAATTGGACGGAATCGGATATGTCTTTTTAGCTTCTTTTGACAGAGTATCTACTATTAGCATTTAGTTAATAACAAACTGTAAATGTTTTTATTTTTTGGAACTTAATGGTAGTAATGATCTACTACTATTTAATACATCATTTCAGATATTGTAGAGTACCTCAAATGGCGTATCCAATTCCAATTTAAGTGAATTCAAAATTCTAGACAACCTAACGCTATTGCTTTAAGCGGCGCGGTTACAAATATAATTTAAAGACATAAATTTGACTCCAACTTTAGAACTGCTTTATTTTTTCCCGTATTGGTTCCAAGGCAATTAAGTGTGACACTAACACCTTGACCATGGTTAGATTCACGGAATAGTTAAAAGAGAACTATTTCTTGGCTAGACAGTCGAAGTTTTGTTGAAGTACCTCCGCTTCATTTTTTTAAATGTGTAACGACGGGACCCACAAATATCCACTGAAACTTATTCCTGTCTACATAACTGTGCTCTGTAACTTAGTGGGAATGGCTTAGCTACCATCCACCACTATGTTAACAGAAATGAAACAAACAAACAGTCAAACTTACTTAATTTTGGCTGTTGGTAGGGAATCCGGTTGAAATAAGAATCGAAACGGAATAACACTACCTACATTAAAAATGAACAAAAGGTCTCTATGAATGTCATGCACTATAACACTATAAGCTTCTGCCGGCTAAACAAAAAATAAATATTTGGGCGTCGGATACGTCGGTGGTCTCGAAGACTTGTCGACGGAGCGCAGCACGGAGGACCGCTGCCATAGGCCTCAGCGACTGGAGTAGGGGGACTCCTTGGCACCTTCCCGCAGCAGCCAGGAGCAGCAGCAGAAGTGGGCAGCTAGGAAGGTGGCTAAAGAAGTACACCGGGGCAGCTACCGCCGGTCCAGGGTCCTTGAGTCAACCACTGAGGAGCGGGTACCGGACAGCAGGCACCAGATATCAAGCGGTAGGCAGCAGTTCCTCCGTAACTTCTTCTTCTCTTCAGTTCCGTCGACTGTTTAGACCAAAACAAGAATGCCCAGATGACGGGATCGTCCACCTTTTATAGCAGCTCGATCTGTTCCGGAATTTACAATTCAAATAAAGGGATCTGATAAGTTGATTAAAAATTGAACGTCCTCTTTTCCATAAAAAGAAATATATTTAACATCTTTAAAGTAATCATTAGTGTCATTGAAGATGTCAAATAATGATACTTTTATTGTATTTCAGTGATTTAAAAGGATTATGAACCAGTAAATATGGAAAAATAAGAGTAAAATTAGAATGTTTCAATTAGGTATAAGGGACCCCATATTAAAAGGAGTCAAAAACAGAGATATTTGCAAGGTTAGGTTATTTATATTAATGTACATATTATAACAAGTAAATATGTTACAGCTCGTCATATCATGTTCCAGTTTGGTTAGTAAGGTAAGCTATAAACATACTTACACAGATTGAGGTTATTTTGTTATGGGAATTAGCCCTCAAATGGTTTTGTCAAAGCATGTCGAAAATCGGTCAAGTGTGAATTGAAATATTAATTCGGTCATGGTCGAAAAGGTGCTTTCCTACAACAAAATAATTAAATATAACCAAGAGTGTGTATGTATATAGTGTACAGTATTCCCTACCCAAGACTTTGTACATAGTGTACAGTATTTCATAACTAATATTTTATACGTAATGTATAGTTTCCGCCGTAGACAAAAATAAAGTGAACATTGAATCTGTATGTCATCAGTTTATCGCCCTCAATGGGCCGTGACAGTGAGACGTCGAAACGTATCGTCGTTTTTTTTAATTCCATGCAAAAAATATATAATACATTTCTTGATCGTGTACACACAGCCTAAACAGTAGATAATTGTTTTTGTTTGTTCCATCGGAATATACGACAGATAAATTACGATTACCGGTCACTGGTCATCGCAAAATGTTAAATGACCAGTGTATAAAAAGACGTGAACCAGTCTAGACGCTATGACAATAGTTTGAAATTCGAATTTAACCTTTTTTGTGTAGTGATAATTTGTGCTTAATCTGTGGCCAAGGAAATATCAAGGTCAGCCATCTTTGATTTTATCATATGACATTTAACGTGAATTTCATAAAATTTTAATAAATTCAGTACTAAACTGATACATTTTTATTTTAAATACTTATCATGTAAATTGTACGTTTTCTTTTGTTTTTAGCATCGATTTACCTAAAAGAAATCATCAATTAATATTTTAAAATATTTAATAATTTCATGTTTTATAGGGATTAAGCGAAGGGTAAATAAGACATCGATATAAAAAGTTGGCTAAGTTATGTTCAATAATTATATAACTTGTATATATCTGATTCTGTCAAGACAAAAAGGCTATCTCTGGCACCTTATCTTTTGAACGGATGGACCAATTTCGATGCAAATGTTTTCGTTTGAAACCTGACGTGGTCGAGATTTTTAGCTGTATAACTTAAAGGTTTTGTCAAGGGTTATTGATTATTTTTTAATTTTAAAGTATCTTCACGCCCATATCCCCGAAGGGGTAGGCACAACCAGGGCACCCACGACTAGCCGAAGACACTAAGTCCCACAATGTGATAGGTGGCAAGCCTATCGCCAACCAGGCACATTTCCAATCCCGAGCAACATTTTTTTTCTTTAGAAAATTGGAAAAACCCAATTTTCTTTTTGTTGCCCGGGACCTCATGCAGTCAAGTCCAGCAACTGAACCGCTAGACCACGGGGGCGAATTAATTTTAAAACTATGATTATAGTAAATGCATTCAATAAAAATGTTTTAAGATACAAATAGAGACACTTCAACTGGGACTAATAATTAAGAGTCATTTTCGCTACCTTTAATCATTTCAGTTACCACTGTAGATAGTCTATAAAAAATATAGGTTACAAAGAGGACAACCAAGCCGGTAATATAGGAATTTAAAATCTTTTAGGCCCTACTAAGTACATATATCTGTATGTGATTAAATGTTTTGTTAATTGCGAGTGCACTGGATAACCTGTATCCAATTCCTTTGAAATTATACACATGTCCTTGCAGTTAAGAATAAATTTCAAATTAAATCGAGTAGTTTAGAAATAAGTAACAATAATTTTCCTTGTTTCTTATTTGTTATTTCTAGGTTTGATTTAACTAGACACAGGGTTGTCAACTTTTTAAGGGATTTTAAAACAATAAAAAAAACTATAATAAAAAAAAATAGCGCATATTCAAATTCAACCATAATTACTACTTGGTATGAAGTTAGTGACGGGGGTGTAGACGCGTCAATTAGAATCGAATTTACAATCGCGTATCGGTACCAAAATGGGAAAGATCGTAAAAATTCAAGCGCGGATAAGTACACACTAATCGACTTGTGACGTCAGTCTTTGATGGTCTATTGAGGTCGACATGCTGATAATGACGATGTTTTGTGTCTTGGCCATGTGTACTTTGTACAAAATATTTGCTAGGGCCTCGTATATTTTTTACCTCATTTAAATAAATAAGATTAAAAATATTAATAACCCCTAGGAAGGAAATTTGGTTTTTCCAATTTTCTTATATAAAAATTGCAAGGGATTGGACATGTGCCCGGTTGGCGATAGGCTTGCCACCTATCACATTGTGGGACTTAGTGTCTTCGGCTAGTCGTGGGTGCCCGGGTTGTGCCTACCTCTTTGGGGATATGGGCGTGAAGATACATAAATAACCCCTAGAAACACGGTTAAAAAAATTAAATCGATTTATTCGTTGAGGAGATGCCACAGATAGTCAGACACACGCATACACAGAAACATCTCGAACTATTCCGTGGTATCAAACATGAGCGAATTCTTACCTGATAAATTTTGCAAACAGTATGAAACCTAGGTTTCGGAAGATAGATTTTATCACCAGTAACGTCTCAATATTTTGAAGTAAAACTTCTTTAGAATCGTTGTGATTTCAAAAAAAGTGCAACGGAAAAGCGACAGGTAAGAGACACAAATATATATTCATCTCATTCTTTTGCAGGTAAGAGACACAAACATAATATATTCATCTCATTCTTTTGTCGATTTACTGAAGTTTCACTTCTATCGTATGTGAATCGCACACACACATTTTTTTTAAATAGACATCGGTTTGCTCTGTAAAAATGTTCTTTAAATATTAGTAAGGTATAGTAGATTCACCTGGTCGCTAGTGTCGCGGGGATCTGTGTGCCACTGCCGCCTGTCACAATCCACCTACAATTAATTTTTGACACTATAAAAGTAATTTGAAAAAAAAATATAAAAACTGAAACGATTATCTTTTAAGTATAATACTTATCTATGTTTATGTTAAATCTGGGGTCGATATTTTCATAATTGAAGTAGACAGATGGGGTTTGCTTTCAAAAATGGGTTAACTTTTTGATTTTTTTTATCGAGCAAAGTGAAATTAGTCGTATTTTGGAAACAATAGTCTTGTAAAGCGTATTAATGTTAATCTTGTGTATTTTTGTCACCAAGATCCATGATTGCTTTGTATGAAAAAACATTATAATGCTGACGTATTTTAGCATACATGGACCCTTAATCATAACACCAAGCAGAAGTATGACCTACCGCGATGAGGTTCCCAACTATAATGATAGAAATAGTATTACACTGTTATATATTACCACTAATTACTACAACAAAGTACATATAATTAAAAAATACTGTTTTGACCATTAACATACTAAGCACCAAGTGTAGCTGAGATTTAGGAAGCTTTGAAAAATTAAGCTAAATTGATAAGTTGAAAAATAAAAACATGTGTTATTGTAAACAAAATTGACAACCCTACTCCCAGCATACAGCCCTTGGGTGTATATCGAATCTACACACACATCTACTAACACACACACAAACGTAACTTAGAAATCTTGCAGCACTCTATGACCTATATTCCTTACCTAATAACATAACCTTTACTCGCTTCTAACAAGCTTCCTGGCATAGAGTCAGATGAGGAGGTACATAATCACTGAATAGATCCGGGGCCGACACGAGGAAAATATATTTTATTTTTAAAGCATTCTAAACGCCATATTTATGTCTTAAAATCTTGAGTTGTAAGTACACACTATAACATTACAGTGTAACAACACTATACATAGTGAGTGTTATGTACAAAGCCCAATAAAGTTGTATATTCATGCCCGTATCTATAGTCAGGCATAGTTAGAACCAATAGGGCTAATCCTAAATCTCGATTGATAGATGTCCATCACGAGTAACTGAAGGTATTATTTATTCCCACTATGTGATACCAAACCTGTTCCCAACCGGTTTGCCATTACGTACCGGCAAACAACTTCATCTTTTTAGTTTTTTTTCCCCGTTTGGGTTCACTGGGTAGAATTTAATATCTGCCTTGCTGGCAGGCTGCTCATAAAAGGCGAGCACAGTTAATGTAAAGTTCATTTCCCTCAAGGCCGCTGGCGGTAATGTACTGTGCAGTAATTTACCCGGGTAGGGGTCTACTGCCTTACTTATTCTTGTAGCCATAATGACTCTGTCGTGTCCAGGACTTGAAATACCGGCATTTTTTAGGAATCGGTATTAATGACCTTGAGGCAATACCGATAATAAGGCGTTATCTGTACTGTGTGTACCGGTACTAGACTTAGTACCGGTACTGTTGGTTTAAGGGTTTTGAATTTGAATTCAATAGGCCTGGCATCCTGGCCACATGACAGTTATGCACCTATAATATGTACGGTGTCTAAAACCAGGGTCATCTCTAACCGTCATTAAAATCGTGTGATTCTTCGCTGTTCTTTCATGTAAAAAAATAATTTGTCCATGTGTTGTCCAATTGTACCCAATTCCGGACAACGTGTCAGTCTGTTTAATAATTAGGCGCTCAGGAATCAAATCGCTTCTAATTCAACAAGCAATAGCTATTGCTTAAAAAAAGGGCCTCGAATCTCAGGAACCAAAACGGTTCTAATTCAACAAGCAATAACTATTTCTTAAAATAAAAAAATGGCCTCGACGAAATCTCAGGAATCTAAACGCTTCTAACGCAACAAGCAATAACAATTTATTAAAATAAAAAGAATGCTCTAACTCCACAAGCACTAGCAATAATCTCAAGATTAAAAAAATGACCTCGACGAAATCTATCCGTAATTATTTTTTATATTATTTCTGCAAACAAGCAAACGGCTTTCCTGGTGGTAGGAGACAACCATGGCCTATAGAAATCATATCCTATTAATGTTATAAATGCGAAAGTTTGTGTCTGTTTATTATTCCTTCACACAAAAACTACTGAACCGATTTTCATGAAAGGCACACACTTAGAGGGTAATTTGGAAGTTTTTATTCCGAAAAAATGTCCCTGTGGTACCGTTAACCATGCGGACAACGCCGCGGGCAACAACTAGTATGCTATAAATGCGTCGCTGTCCTTCGGCCAAGATGTTAGGCAAAGTGTGAATTAAACACTATATAGTTAGTTAATAAAATACTGTAATAAAATTATTACTTAATTATTTAATAAAGCCCAACGAAATCGAATAATTAGTGTATTAGCTATGATGCCACAGACAGACACACACTGTCCGTCGGGGTTAAAAGCATTCGAGTTATTGCCTCGAATACGAAGCCGGACTTTAGCCTACAAAATCACCTTATACCTTAGTTTATTTTACGCAAGGCTTGATTGCTGTTTTTAAAACGAGTTTGTAATATACGTGGTTTTCCTGTTTGAGGATGACTCACGAAGTAACCGATCTTGAGAATTATCAAACTATTTAACTAGTAAACTGCAAAACTTGGACAAACTTAACGTACATATTCTTATGGCTGCAATAAAAAAGAAGATAAGGCATACACATGTACACATAGATATATTATACATATAGACTTGTCAAATCCTTTGGGCACTGGGTGTGCTGATAATTGCTACCATTCGTTTAGCACATTGCCGGCTAATGCTGGCACCAACTGTCAGTGTCAACACTCGCGAGCGCTAAGTATGCGTCTACAATGTAGGCCAATATTACGTGAACCCAATGTACTTTACCCTTTAGCTAGTGTTGCCCACCTTACTTTACAATAGCATCTTTATTTTTATTTAGTTTATTTACCGACTTAAAAAGGTGTGTCATAAAAGTTGTGTGTTTGTGTGTGTGTGTGTGTGTGTGTGTGTGTGTGTGTGGTTATGAGTATGTGTGTGTGTGTGTGTGTGTTTGTGGATAACCATGCATTTTGTATTTTGCGTCGAATAAAAATTATGTATTCTTTTGTTTGGAAGGCAAACAAGCAGACAAATTTCCTGAGGTAAAAAATTGACATCGCCTAGAGACACCAATGGTGCGTTGCCAACCTGGGGTCAGGATGTTAGGCCTCGACCAATTTAATTTTACTGGCTGCCTTACCCTACGAACCGAAACATATAATTCGCAATTTTAATATAATTTTATTTTTATTACTTCGTAAATGGAAAGTCTTATCGATTCCCAACCGTCTCTCAAAATATGGATGGTCCATTAAATGTCACCCTGTACATATAGAAATAAAATAATATATAATAGTAATACGTAAATATCCAAATTATGAATAATTAAATGAAATAAAATATTATGTGCTGAAGTTCCCGGAACTTCAATATTCACTGGGGAAATATTTTCAACAATGAATTTGAAGCGGCGAAAAGAGAGAAAAGCTTTCTTTTCTCAGTTTAATCAAAAACAAATAAAACTGTTACCTATTTTTTTTCTTTGAAATATTTTAAAATATCTACAAAATTTGAGCATGTGCATAAAAGCTAAATAATGAGCTAAGAACACAGAAAATTACATTTTTGGGACAAAAAAACTATGCTGGCCAAAAACAACAAATTCGTTTTTTGTCAAAAAAAATAAATTGGCAACCCTACGGCTTTAAGATAAATTTTACAGTCAAAATATTTTGTTTCGTAGATTTTAAATTAGGTTATTTAAGTAATTAATTTGTGATTATTAAGATAAGCAAACAATTGAAAATGTATTACTTACTACTTAACGACCCGATGCGGCTTCGCTCGTATCATATGACATACCTGCCTAATGTGAATTAAAACTTAATTTTCGAATAAAACTACGTTACCCGGGATTGGATATGTGTCCGCAGCGATAGGTTTGCCCACCAATCTCTGGGACTTGGTGTCTTCGGCTAGTTGTGGGTGCCCTGGTTGTACTTCTGCCTTTGAAAAAGTAATTCCAAATGTTTAATCATAAAATTAAACATTTTAATTACTCCCAGCAAAACCTAACCGTAATTGTAGCTACGAACCATCTCAAGCAGTAGGGTTACTCTTGAATCTCGATTAGGTACATGCAAATTGGAAATTGGAATCGAAAATTTCATTTACATTATAGGTTACTCTTAAACACATGCTACTAGCGGACTGTTAACATTTAGTTCATAAAAATCAACGAATCGGATAAAATAATTTATTGTAATTATATAGTGGATTATTAAATGTTAACAATTCGTTTTCCCCCCGTGTTGGTCCGGGCTCCTTTGCAGAATAGACCATCTGCCTTCCTGCCAGGCAGCTCGTAAAATACGAGCATAAGCTTACCGTCACTAACACCGTGACATCTGACTAGGTGGTAGAGTTTCGCAGCGACTCGCCCGGATTGGTACCACCGCCTTACCTATTCGGTTCGGTTCGGAGGGTAAGGTAGCCGGTAAACTTACTTTTGCTCGAGGCCTAACATCCCGACCTCAGGTTGACAACGCAGCATTTCCACCTTTGGTGTCTCTAGGCGGCGTGAATTTCTTACCATCAGGAGATCTGTCTGCTTGTTTGCCTTCCAATATCACAAAAAAACCTAATATGACCGATTTCAATTTTCAATATGCATGAAATCAAAATTCAAAAGTAACGTTACAGGTCAGCTTTCAAATAAAAAATAACGAGTTTTTGTGCTACAATTTTGCTAAGAAGATATAAAGAAACTACATGTTACATATTTAACTATTCGGCAAGAACATAAACGTATTAAAAAAGAACACTATAATACATCCATGGCAGTACAAGATCCGACAATAATTCATGAATTGACAAAATCATAAGTTTGTGATACCTAAATGAGGATAGCTAGCTACCTAAAAGAAAATTTTAACTGTTTTTTTAAACTCAGTTGCCCCTTATTTCAAATAAATAAATTTATCTTTTTGTATTAGGTATATTGAATAAGTTTGTTTTGCATGTATATACTTAATTTATAATTAGGTTAATAAAAATTTAATAAACTAGGGTTTTTTTGTTTACGTACGTTTTTTTTTTTATTTTTGGCATTGGCGTTAACATCTGCCTTTGTACATTTTATTTGTGCGTTAAATGTAAAAAAAAAAATTAAAAAAGCAACCGGCCGTAATTTCTTAAGGTCTGTCTTAACAGAGAATTTATTTTCTCGTCTTAACGATAAATTTTGAACCAGACGACCTTAGAGAAGTCAGAAGGTCAATGCAACGTAATCGGAGATGAGGAAGTCCGAGAATAACTTAATTAATACAATTGTATTCAATTATATACATACATAGTATTTTAACACTGCATTAGATGTAAATAAAGGTGCTCCAAATATCAATTTAAATGTGAATAAATTAGTGACTCATAATAGTAAAAATAGAAGGCGATAATTATAAGACAAAAATATAAATTTAAATTAATTAATGAACCGACTTACTTTTCAATAAGTAAGTAAGTACATAACTACGTTTTGGTCCGGGCTCCGTTGTAGAATATACCATCTGATTTACTGTCTAGCAGATCGTAAAAGGTGCCTATTACCGTCACTAACACCGTAACATTCTACAACATCCATCCTACTAATAGAGGCGCTTTTCAAAATTTTCATACAAATAATTTACAGAAACGGTAGCGAGTATAGTAAATTTGGCAAGCGTAAACTCATGATAACTCAAAACGAATACTATTTTTGTCCGTTAGTTTGTTCACTTGTCAAAAAAATATTGAAGTGGTTTTTATGAAATGTTGTGTGGTATCTAGTAGCATATAAGTTATAGACCGTAGACGTTGAAAAATGTTGATTTAGGATACCACTTGCTGTGGGAAATTTTTCGTTCACTAATAACGGAAGGTCACATCAACGTGCGAAGTTGAAGACAAAACCCAGTCCAAAAATAAAACAATAATTAATACTCGAACAGATTAGACTGTTTGTTACATCAATTAGTAATTTAGCAGGTAATTTTAATTCTAACGATATTTTAAAATAAATTTAGATATTCTTTAGGAGAACTCGAAAAAAGAGATTTTGAGACAAAACGGAGGAGGTTGTCAATTCGAAGTAAATTTTTTTTTATGATATTTGAAGGCAAACAAGCAGACGGATTTCCTGATGTTAAGAAATTCACGCCGCCTAGAGACACCAAAGGTGGTAATGGTGCGTTGCCAACCTGAGGCCGCGATGTTAGGCCTCAAGCAAAAGTAAGTTTACTGGCTACCTTACCCTCCGAACCGGAACACGTCATGACGTTATGGCGGCAGGAATAGGTAAGGCAGTGGTACCAATCCGGACGAGTTGCTGCAAAACTCTACCACCTAGTCAGACGTCACGGTGCTAGTGACGGTGAGCCTACGCTCGCCTTTTATGAGCTGCCTGGCAAGGAAGGCAGATGGTCTATTCTACAAAGGAGCCCGGACCAACACGGGGAAATTTTTATGTCACTCCAATTAAAATAACTTTTACAGGGTAGACCGATTTTAATGTTCTTTTTTATTAGTTAAGTTATACTAGCAAAGCGTATTTCAATTTTGAAAAGAAAATCTAGGACATGGAATCAAACCCGTTGAGTACGCATTACTTTTAAAAAAATATCGATATAGTTCGATTTTGATAGTTAATCTCTTTTTGAAGATAGGATATTAGTACCTACCAAGTAAGATTGGAAAAAAGTTCCAACTTCAAGGATAATAATCGGTAATAATATTTAGTTTACTAATTTATTTTATTATTTACACGAATAATTATTTGTTAGTTTTATGGTAAAAATACTTAAATTAAATTTCATAGCTATATAATGATAAGTGTTCTTTGGTTCAAGCAATGTTTAAATTCATAGTTATAGAATGATAAAAAAAAATTACAAAACATTAAAGTTATTTATTTTATTAGAACTACATTTAGTTTGAGCACTAAATTGTTTTACAAACACATATACATATCTTCACGCTAAGTCCTTTCCGGGGTAGCCAGATAATATCGAGTTTCAAACCACACTGGCTCCCTCCACATTCATTACCCTTTTCATACAAACACGCCTGTTTCGGAGTCTCCTGAAACCGAATAACATCCGAGTGTTAAAAACCAAAAAAAAAAGAATCGGATTTCTGCCTAGTTTCAGCCTATGTCCTTTCTCATTATAACACAATTAGACCGCATTTATACTACTCTCACGCTTTTTCTAACAAACAATCTTGCTTCCATACAACAAAGTAGGTTTAAGCACAGAATTATGCAAAGCGAGTCTAGCACTGACTCAAAACCTCGCTTTGAAATAGCTTATCCAGCGCTCCATTCGGCATTCACACTATTCCCTGCACACACTCTCATTTTTTTCTCCTTTTCCATCCCTGCTAAAAGCACAACCTAGATATAAAATTTCATTCACTTATTCTAGCACTACATCACCAACTAAAACTCTTACTCTTACATCCGTTTTGACTTTCTCTCATTATGTCTCATTTATTTTATTGGAATGACAATTAGTTTACTCATTTATTTTTTGGTTATTATTTTCAGTTTACTCATTTATTTTATTGCAATAATATTTAGTTCACTCTTTCGTTTGTTGGAGTGATATTCAATTTACTCATTAATTATTTGAAATGTTACTCAGCTATTTCAATCATTTTATTTGAATAATGTTCAGTTTATTCATAAATTTTTGGAATAATATTCAGTTTACTCATTTTTTTATTGGAATAGTATTCAGTTTACTCATTTATTTTATTGCAATAGTGTTCAGTTTATTCATTTATTTTTTGGAATAATATTCAGTTTACTTATTAATTTTACTGATCTATTGTGATTTTTTTTTCGAAATGACTACTGTTGTGTACGTCTAACGACTTTTACAACGTCACCGGGCTAAGGGGCGAGCAGAGTGCTCAGCCAGAGATTGAATTATGGGTGGGGCCTTGGACCCCCCTCCCTAAGGGTGTCTCCTGTGAGACCGTACCTCGGCTTAGGGTGGGATCTTTGTTGTGTGAGCCTCATATACCTGTGATATAATTTGGAATAGAATACTGAATTTTAGGATATTAAAAAAAAATGATAACTTAAAGAAAATTTAAACTATTGAAAAACTGAAAAAAAATAAGTAAAAAGCTTTTCTAGTAACCTTAACAATTAAGTATTCAATAATTCAATTATTATAAAGGACTTTATTTTTTTTAAGTCGGAACCAAGTTATACATGAACAAAGATTTGACCTTAAATTGAAATAAATAACCAAACCAATTAAAAATACAATGATCTTCAGCGATAAACATTAACATCCAAAAAAATAAAAGGAATCTACGTACTGTATTTAAAATATATCTAATTAGGTTCTTTTTTTTATTGCCGACTGCCGACTCAACATTAAATTATGCATCCATTGCAGTTGTTTAAAAACATAAGTCTTAAGGT
>NJDC01003966.1:34932-50108 GCA_002245475.1 Calephelis virginiensis
GTCAACCGAGCACATTTCCAATCCCGACCAACATTTTTTTTATTAGAAAATTGGAAAAATCCAATTTTCTTCTTGTTGGTCGACCCGGGATTCGAACCCGGGACCTCATGCAGTCAAGTCCAACACCCGGACAGCTAGACCACAGAGGCGATTATTAGAATTGATTTGCTAAAATATGTTTTAATTAAAAACAATAGTTATAACTTCAATAAGTCGTAACCTTATACGTACTTACCAGCTGTTCTGGCGAACTTCGTTCCACCCGTTCAGTTTGTATGGGTAAAATCAAAAGGTTGTTTTTCCTAGTTTCCTCACAGCCAAACGGAATAAAAAGTAACCTAGGTATACACACTTTTTTGTAGCAAATACTTGCACTTATCCACTATACACTTTATTTAACACTTTACGTTACTATTTAGACAACCAGTTTTACTTTTTAAAGCATCATCAAGGCTTTGAAACTAAAAATAAAAATACTGTTTTAGTTCAACGTTCAGTTATTTGGTTATCCAACCAAATAAGTACTAATAAGGTGTAAGTATAGTGAATAAGTACAAGTGTTTGCTACAAAAAGTTGTGTATACAATGGAATTCCACCAAGTGCCGACGATAGCAACTATAGATTCTAGTAACCTAGGTCTCTAGGTTCTAAGCTATATGTATGACCCTTCCACTATGGCTGCAGGTAGGGTATTTAGGGTAAATATTATAGACTGAGAACGATAGAAAAAACTATTACCTTACGGCTGGGATATTTGGCCAAGCTAATCGACTATTTATTTCTGCCGCCATAACGTCAGTGCTTGTTAACGTGTTACGGTTGGGAGGATTAAGGTAGATGGTATGCTTACTTTTGCTCTAGGCCTCACATCCCGGTTCCAAGTCGGCAACGCACCGTTATCTTTGGTGTCTCTAGGCGGCGTGAATTTCTTACTATCAAGAACTCCGTCTGCTTGTTTACCTTCCAATGCGATAAAAAATACAATAAATACCTAATAAAAATAAATAATAAATAAATATCACTGAATAAGTCACACAAATTGAATCTAACCCCAAAGTAAGCAAATTATATGCTTGTGTTATGGGTGCTAGTCAACGATACTAATACATAGAAATACTTAAATAGATACCAGAATAAATTTAATAAACACCCAGACCCAGAAATGCAGACATCTAAATGTTCATCACACAGAAGCCTGCCCCCGTCGGGAATCGAACCCAAATCTCGCGATGAGACAATGGTGGTAATTTTGTTACGCACTCACTTAACTAATTTTAAGTTATCGCTGTCTTCTTTTAACGAAAGTAATAGAAAGAGACAAAATACTTTTAGTGCTGTCAAATTAGACCGTACTCGTCATTTCTACAGACGTTAAATCTATCACTCGGAAAACGTTGACTAAAACATCACAATTTGACATGTTCGGACTAATCTGACATGTTAAAACGTTCCATCTCTTTTGTTTTTGTTTCATTTGAAAAAGATAGCATGCATCTAAAATAAGTTTTGATTGTGAACAGCAGAATTACCACCAATGTAGTTTGGCGTGTACGCTAGCTAGCCACTCGACCAACGACATGTGACATAGCGGT
The DNA here is from genome assembly GCA_002245475.1 of Calephelis virginiensis. Taxonomy (NCBI): domain Eukaryota; kingdom Metazoa; phylum Arthropoda; class Insecta; order Lepidoptera; family Riodinidae; genus Calephelis; species Calephelis virginiensis. The sequence goes on from NJDC01003966.1 coordinate 36,526, forward strand.
AGAAATACGTTACAAATGTATGGCTTTCAGATCACAATAAGTCCAACAACTGCTAGCTCCATATTCACAGACAAAAACGGAGATTCCTGTCAATGCGTGCCGTACTACTACTGTGATGCCAACCTCAACATCATTGACGAAAACGCCAGAAAATATGGAGGTTGGGGAGAGTTAGACATTAGGTAAGACATTTCATGAGATAAATTTCTACATATTTTTAAAGAAAGATAAAAGAATCGCTTTAGATTTGAACAGATTTGAACCTGTGCCCTATCGTCTCAAGCCGACGAATGATCTGACCATTTCAGCTACTTTTACATTTACTTTTGAGCTACATTAGGTGAAGTAAAATGCTTTTGCATTTTAAATTTTAAAATTCTAAATTAACGTTTACCAAATTAAGAAGAAGTATTACGAACAAATGAGTTTTGTATAAGCCACCATTACGCCCGTATGTATTAACGGCCAATGTTAATAATATATCTCAATCTAATGGATTTCAAGCAATCGAGATAGCTGCGTATCCGGCGGCCTATCCCATGCCTAATTGCCATATTTATCCTGTCCACCGATATGTTATTGGCAAGCGATAACATAAAAATGGATCAAAATATCAATCTTGGAGATCACGTTTTGGATTAGGATTGATTATTAATATTGGCCGTAAGAGAATAGTTATTCTGATGAATAAACCATAGTTTGGTAAAATTTTATATAAAGTTGGTAGTTTTTGCGTGAAAGAGTAAAACAAACCTCATTTGTATTTTCGAAGAGGCAGGTGGAGGTACCACCAGGATACCCTCGACTAAACGAAGACACTAAGCTTCACAAAGTAATTGGTGGCAAGCCAGGGCCTCTGACCATATAACGAATTCCGGAAAACGTCGTTTTTTTATGAAAACCGAAAAACGCTTTGTGGTGTGGCAGTACCCGCATGTAACTACACACCGGTAGCAAACGTGCACATCAAATTAAAAGACCCCGTCACGTCCTATCGGATCCGGAATCCAATAACTAAGGCAAACGCAAGCCACAAACAACCACAAACTCTCAAAACATTACACTGCACCGTCGCTGCCGGTCTCCGTGACGAAGATCTCTCTTGCACCCGGCGCCTAACGCCAAACGACGAGCCACTAGTCCTTCATCAAGTCCACCCAGTAACCAGAACGCAGCACCAAGTCGAGGTACGGTCTCCTAGGAGACAACCCTTGTTGCTGACGTTGTAGGTAACAGTCCAATCCTAAATAATGATGTCTCGGGCTGATCACTGCTCGGCCCACAAAGCCCGGTAAAGTTGTAAAAACGCGAGGTTTGCAACACATTAGTCATTTTCCGAAAAAACTGGAAGTTTAACCATTCATTGTTGGTTAAAAGTAACAGAGCGTCAATCATATTTTTAAAAAATGTTTAAAGTTAACTGTCGAAAACGAACAACCATTGCTAGCAATCTTATTAGTCGTACAAAAGAAAAATCCGTAATCAAAACGACTCGTTTCTTAGACATAGGATTAGATTATTTTTCTTGCGTTCTAAATTTACGAGCTATCTAATGCTTAACTGAAACCCAATATTGGCGGGCACTGACGTTGTTACTTACTTTAGAGTTAAATCCATTCGTGTGTTTTTGTAGTGGTCAGAATTTACATCTAAACCTTAGATTCTGAAGTGTTGTTTATTTGTATGAGTGGTCATAAGCAAACTGCTCTCCTGATGGCAAAAGACTATCGTGGCCTATAGAGACCATGTTTGATCTGTGGCCTGCATATATTAGGCCAATTGTGCAAGTCTTTTGGCTACCCTACCCTCAAAACCGGAACATGACAGAATCATTGTGGCTAAAGGAATAGATAAAGCGGTACATCCCTACCCGGGCAAGTTGCTGCACAGGACTCGACCACCAGTGGTCTTGCTGGTGATAGCCTATACAGGTGTATTTGACACCGTAATGAAAACTTCTGTGGCAGTTTAGATACATATACGACTTCAAAATTCCGTTAACAGTTGTCGGAAGCAAGTGGTTAAATATTTAGCAGTTTTTCAGCTCGCAATGTATAACGAACAAAGTAGCCGCTCGTTGCGAGTCAGCACCTACCGACCTAATACCCTGTTTTATTACATTGCTGTTTTTAGTAAAAATGTGTTATTTATTCGATTTTAAATAAAAATCGAGTTGCGTTAAATGGTACTAATGAAATAATAGTGAAATCAATAAAAATTCATTTTTTTTTAAAAAAAACATGAAATTTCCCATACGAAATTCCAACTATACGTATATGCATATCTATCATGTACAGAATCCATGGTTTAATTTTTCGGTACGCTGTCATTTATAAGGTTTATATTTACCTGTGCTCGCCTCTTACGAGTTGCAAAGGCAGACTGACTCGTTCGGAGATAGGTTTGCCACTTATTGCATTCTGGGACTGAGAACCTTTCGGCTAGTGTTGGTGCCCAGATCGTACCTACCTCTACCTACTTCAGGGATGATACTTTTTGTGAATACGCATTTAATTTGATTTATCATTTTATTTATTTTAACCGACTTCGTTAAGGTAAAGACCTATATTTTTGAAGTGAAAACTTTTTTTAGCGGCGTTGCGCACTTTTTTCGGAATGGTCAAAAACTTTTAAACTCGCGTTAGGACACGTGATTCGTAAGACGGCGCAGGGCGATTGCGCGAATGTTCGTGTTGTCATGTTTGTGTACGATAGTGCAATAAATTAATATTGTATTCTACCACATAAATTATATTACTTTCATACTGATAATTTAAAGCAATTCGTGCAAAATTATTCCCTAACCATTCCAAAATATCAAAAGTGCACAACGTTAACATTCAAGTTTTCACTTCTGCCGGCACTCCCGGAGCGTAACCCGTCGTTTTATTTTATTTTATTGCCCTTACCAATGTTACGCACCTTTTAATCTGGCGTGTAACATTTTTTTTTGTTAGTAAAAGTGAATTTACACACCAGAACAGCGGGCGCGTAAATGAAAAAATGAAAAAGAAAATTATTTATTTGCGGAATATGTGTGTAAATGAGATGTTACAAAAATATTAAGTATATCAACAAATTCTACCATATTTTGGTGTGCAAATATTTTAATATTTATAAAATATTTTATTACATACACTTATAAGGCAATCCCTACTAATATTATAAATGCGAAAGTAACTCTGTCTGTCTGTCTATTACGCTTTCACGCCTAACCCAGTGAACCGATTTTGATGAAATTTGGTACAGAGATAGAATAGACCTTCAGGAACAACATAGGCTACTTTTTTATTGCAAAAAATAGGGGAGAATGGGTAAAAAGAAGGGATGAATGTTCATGTGGAAATTCGTCATTTTAAAAGCTTTGTATTTAGACACTTTATGATAAACGAAAGAACATAGGCTACTTTTTATCACTAAAAATGAGGGAGAATGGGTAAAAAGAGGTGATGAATGTTCGTATGGAAAATCGTTTTTTGTTTGAAAGTATATTTCAGAGGTGACCCCATGGTCACCAGGTCAGGATCTGATGATGAAATCCGGGGGATTCTAGGGAAACTCTAAAAAATGTTGGCAAGAATAGTGTTTTTGTGGATTATGATCACTTGCTAGCATTCGACAATGGTCACTCTATACTCAGACTCAACAGACTTGCGGAACAGGCTGACCGTTAAGTGTCTTTAAGGGATTTGGAGATATTTACACAGACGCAAAGGAGAAGATCAGCTAGCGCTCAGCGTCAAGCTCAAAGTAGAATCTTTTTCAGAAGGTTTAATAGGAATGTTTTTGTTAATGCAGGATTCTATTATGACCATACGTTACAGTATAAAAATCCTCCTTTGCTATTAATTGGAAAAATGAATAAAAAATGTCAGCATTGTGATCCCTTAAAATTCAAAGATAAAACGCTGGGTTGTGTTAATGGTAAGGTATTATTACTTTTGATTGGTGAACCAGCTGAGCCGCTAAAGTCTCTTTTATTGTGCAATTCTGATGAATCTCGGAGATTTTTAAGCAATATACGCAAATGCAATAATTGTTTTCAAATGACGTCGTTTGGAGTAGGTAGACATATCATTATGCCAGGATGTTCTCCTCCATTAAAACAATTCGCGGGTAACAGCTAGTTATTTATATTTATAACCAGTTTAATTATTTATTACTAGCAGTTTCACGCAGCTACGCCTGCGTAACTTTGCTTCTACTGCATCGATTTTGATGAAATAAAGCCTATGTCACTCAAGGATAATGTAGCATTCTAAAGGTGAAAGAATTTTTGAAATCGGTCCAGTGGTTTCGGAGCCTATTCATTTTAAATAAACCAACAAAAAATCAAATCTTTCCTATTTATAATATTAGTATTGAAGTATAGATAGCATAGATTAATATTTTAAAACTACGATTAAATTTAACCCTATCCACTGTAAACTACAACCGTTTCCAAACCTAGCCAGACAGGCGACGAAACGGTTAAACAAACTCCTCGACAAGCAAGATATCTTTAATTATATTTGGTTTATAATTATTACAATTATTTTACAATAAATTATTTTCTACAAGAAAATCCTTGACACTTGAATATGTAAGTTTTATTAATAAGGCGGTTTATGTATAAATCGATTTCTCCGTCATTTGTAAACCGATTTCAATTTTTTTTTTATTTCAAAGGGCGTACTTTGGACATGGTCAGATTCAAACATCCCACTGTGCACTTTTATTATTAGATAGTACAGTTACGTTAGTTAGAGTTATAAAAAACTATTTCAGATTCGCCTTAATAATCTAACGGTCCGGCGTCGGACATGACTTCTTGAGGTCCCGGGTTCGATCACCGGGTCAGGCAAAAAAAGAGCATTTCTGAATTTCTAATAAAAATAACGTTGCTCGGGATGAGATATATGCTCGGTTGGTGATAGGTTTGCCACCTTTCAAATGGTCACAAAAATATTACATTTTGGGACTTAGTCTTCAGCTAATTGTGGGTGCCTTTGTTGTGCCTCTGCCTACTTCTTCGGAATTTGGGCGTAAAGATACCTTTTTTTATTTCAGATTCGGCTCAAAAGACGATTGTACGGAAAGCGTTGAGAGGTGCTGTAAGAGTCCAACCAAAGTAGAGCCCGAAATCCCAGTGAATACTCCCAAAGGTTGTGGTTATAGGAACCCTAATGGTTTGGACTTCCACGCCGTCAACGGTAATGTAAGTTTTTTTTATATTTGGCATGGTTGTAAGCATCTGCCAGTGTCATAAGTCAAATTTACTCATATTTACATCAACTTATCACAGGATTTCATAAAATCGTCGAGTAAGTTACAAATTGTTTATAAGTCATGCCAGGGTCTTGTGTAAAGCGGTAGCATACTTACCTAAAACTTTTTACTTGGTATGTGAAAGTCAGTAATGTTGAAAAACTGAGACCATTTTTCTCTCGATCCATCCAAAAAACTCGTAAATGTAGTTTAATAACATTTTGAATTGGGAAAGGGCATGCTTCGCTAGTTCTGTCATGTCGAAAGAACGACAGATGATAGATTGATAAAGCAGATATACAATGAAAATGTGGATGGATGTAGGTACCTGGAATGACCTAGGTTGACATTCCATCAAATCACGAGGATAGTATCCAAGGGTAGGGATGAAACGATACCATTGGGGTATCAATACTTTACTCGATACTAGAGTCGTCAAGTATCGATACTTACTCAGTAACGATCACAAAGTATCGATCAAAAAGTATCGATACTAGTATCATATCGTTTTTGGAAAATTTTTAGTTGAAACCGTAACAAGTATTGGTATTCTTTATTTAAAAAATACTAATACCAAAGTAATAATTTTTGAGATACTCCCGACCATGAGTGTCACGGGTAAACGCTAGTACAACACGTTACCTTCAAAATAATTTATGAAATAAGTCCGTTTTCGTGGTGCTGCTCAAGAAAATCAACGTTTGTATATGTCTTCCGGTTAAACTTTTTTCGGGTATAGCTTAAGAAGCTGCCAAGGCTGCTAACTAAACAAAACCAAGCCAAGAATGCGTTCAGAAATTTCAATTTAGGATAAATGTTTTTTTTGCCAATGCTAAAAGATAAACATCCATTATGTTAATTTCCATAAACCACAAAATTTACTGATAGAGAACACGGCCACGGCCAACAGTGAGCATCGAGTATCGGTGTCCACCCGATATCGAATAATCTTATGACGTCATAGTCAAACATTGGAGAAAGTGGACATCAAATTATGTGTTTCTTATTGGTTAAGTTGGAAACATACTATCAGACGCGTCTGACGAACGCAGTTAACAGTCGTGACTTACGGGTATCTAGATTATTAAAGTAGACTGAGCCATACAAACCGCCGGACGTAAGTCGCGGACGTGACCTTGAGCATTCGGACGTCCTAAAATCTGACGCGCTTGATGTAAACATAAATAATGACATAAATGTCAGCCGTAAGCGTCCGCGGATGGTAGGTATATGCACACTTACGGCCTGGTGCCGGGAAATTCGCTAAAGCGAATATTCGCGCGGTGCGGCTGGCGGCGCGTCTGGTGACTGAAACTAATGTATAGCAATGTTCTTAGCATGCCACGCGCCGCGGCGACCAGCGAAGCGATCGAGCGAATCGATACATTTCGCCGAATTATAATATAATAATTTCGATAAAGACCCTAGTCTCTGTGTCGGTCCGGGCTCCTTTGAAGAATACCTAGATAGAATCCTTCCTGCCAGGTAGCTCGAAAAGGGCGAGCATAGGTTTACTGTCACTAACACAGTGACATCTGACTAGGTGGTAAAACTTACTTTTGTTCTAGGCCTCATCAGGGCCTCAGATTGGCAACGCACCATTACCACGTTTGGTGTCTCTAAGCGGCGTTAATTTCTTACCTTCAGGAAATCCGTCTGATTGTTTGCCTTCCAATACCATAAAAATAACATTTCACTATGGGACATTACTGGTCGCGGCGGCGAATGCGACTGCCCGTGGCCTGCTACCGGTGCCGCGCGAATTGCCACCTCGCCAGACGCCTCGTCGGTCGCACCGCAGGTTTCCGTGGCCTAGCGGTTATCAGTCCACAAGCCTCGGCTGATATGTTTCCAGCTTTACTCAAAGATCATCTCTAAAAAGACATGCAATCGGCCCACTAGCTTATAAAATAGCGTTTTATGTGAAATCATAATAAACAAATCTTTCAGGGAGATGAAGCTCAGTACGGCGAGTTCCCCTGGGTAGTGGCCCTCTTGGAGTCCACTGGGAAGTACATAGGAGTGGGGGTCCTGATCCACCCCCAGGTGGTGATGACTGGAGCACATATTGCTAACAAGTTAGTATCACCTCTTGTTAAAATATCCATGTAAAAAAAATTAATAACTTTTTAATAAAAAAATGTGACATGCTTTTTATTATAAGTGCTGCTAGTTCGTGAAGCTTTTCTAGGAGTATGAAATAAGCCCAAATATGATAGGATAAGTAAAATAAGTTATAGTAGTTCCCCGTGTAGGTCTGGGTCCTCCGAGTAGAACAGATTATCTGTATCTCTGCCAGGCAGCTCGTAAAAGGAGTACAAGTTAAAATATTGGTCAGTACCAACAAGATGGTGAAAGAGTGCTGTGCAGTAACTTGCTAGGGTAGTGATCCACAGCCTTACTTAAACCTGCCACCATAATGACTGTCATGTTCTGGGGTCTGATTGTGTAACTCAGTAACCCACTCAAAATGGAAAAGTGTATTTGCTATCTCCAATGACCAACAGAAATACAGTGGAGATAGCAAACACAAATGACGTCATTTGATGTACACTTTTGCAGTTTGAGTTGGCAACAGAGATACGTAATCACCCCCCTGGGCTGGTAAGGTGGACTTTCACGATTGGCGTATGCTCCCGACCATAGGTCAGTGACGTACCTATAACATCTAATGGTGCATATAGGGGACGGTTGTCTCTTATCATTTAGAAACCCGTGTGCTTGTTAGCTCATCTCTCACATAAAAAAGTTTCTATGGCCACTCTCCAATCCTATCATCAGAACATCTCCATGTCATAATAATTTTGCATTGTCGCTTTGGCCTACACATGTATAAAAAATGTTAGCTCAATCAGTACCCCGTTTAGCGAGTGGATCAAATTCAACTTGCAAGTTTTCACCCAGTCAAACATACATGACAAATTAAATAATTAAAGCTTGTATAAAAAATATTAACAATTACTTTGGTATGATAATCTTGTTTTCAAAGTTATTAGTAGAGCAATCCTTTTAGGCACACGCACAGAATAATAGTACTAACGTACAGAAGACTCACTGTTATACAAAAAGCAAACAAAATTAAAAGATTTTGTTTGAAAACGGATTTAATGGTTTTAGTTGATGATGTAGTGTTTCCAACACTGTAAATGAAATTGTATATCTTAGTTGTGCATTAGCAGGGATGGAAGGTGTATGCGGACGTGGAAACGAGAGTGTGTGCATGGAATAGTGTGAATGGAGTGCTGGATAACCTATTTCAAAGCTAGGTTTTGAGTCAAAAAGTTTGACTCGCTTTGAATAATTCTGTACTTATCCCAACGTTGTTGTATGGAAGCGAGAGTTGTGTATGTCAGAAAAAGCATGAGAATAGGACAAATGCGGTCGAAATGAGAGCACTACGGAAAATCTGTGGTGTAACGCTCGCTACCCGATTCTTAATAGTGATAACCAAGAAAGAAAGGGACTGAAAGAAAGTGTTGGTGTTAAAATGAAAAAGGCATGCTCTGCTGGTCCAGACGTGTGGAAAGAATGACAAAGAAGACATACAAAGCAATGGTGGATGGATGTAGGAACAACTGGAGACCAAGGTTGACATTCCACGATCAAATCGCTCGGGTGCTATCCGAGGGTGGTGTGAAGAGTCTCCAAAACCGACGTGTTTGTATGAAAAGAGTAATGAATGTGGAGGAAGCCAGACACGTCTGCCAGGATCGTGAGATTTGACACTCGATACTCTCCCCCGTAAAGGACTTCGCGTGATGGTATGTATGTATGAAATTGATGCATTAACTGACGCCCGTTATTGCGCTTGACTTGCGGTTTTGTTCATTTTATTATTTACTAGCTGTTGCCTGCGGCGTTGCCCAAATGGTTAGTGCTCCCACAGGATCATTTTTTGGGATAAAAACTATTCTATGTGTTAATCCAAGTTATCCTTTGTGTGTGTGTAAATCGGTTCTGCAGTTTTTGCGTGAAGGAGTAACAAAAAAAAAAACAAACATACAAACTTTCGTATTTATAATATTAGTAGGATAATAGGATTGTTCCTCGTTAATTTTTTATGGTAACTAATAGGAAACAAATAGACGAATTACTAATATTAGGAGATCCACAACGACTACGCTCAATGGCTAACGTACCGGCCGAGTGTAAATTGGCACGCTTAACACTTTGGAAGGTCACGGGAGAGCGATGCACTATGTTGTTAATAGGAATGGTAAGTCACGGGTGTCTACTGCCATCTGAAGAGCAGTAGGCTTTAACACTGTCTGGTCACATTAAAATATGTTAACACTTTTTGGATACTTGGAAAGTAATTGTTGGATGAAGCGTTTACGGTTTTCCAATCCTGCAGATACCAGCCAGGAGATTTAACAATCCGCGCGGGTGAATGGGACACTCAAACCAACAAGGAACGGCTCAAGTCCCAAGAAAGATTGGTGCAGGATATCGTCATTAGAGATGGTAACTATAAAATCTTATAAATCATGAATGATAAAATCTATCAGATAGATGAATGCGACAGTGGATTTGTCTGTCCTTCTTTCACAACGCAATCATTCGATTTTGTAGTATATTGAAGCGAAACTTCTTTATCGACATATGAGAGTAACTGGCTGGTACTTTTTTTTGTTAAGCTGGAAACATGTTGTCGAACGCAGCCTACAGCCGTGACTGATAGATGTGTACATACCGTCCTCGGACACTTTCTGGTTTCGGCTGACATAAACATCAAGCGCCCCAGAGCCATTACCATGAGTTGGCATAGATTACGTTCGGTAAGTTACGTGTCGAAATCTATGACACTTTTGATCTAAAAATGTGTTTCTCTTAGTTACCGATAGAGGCGCTGTTCAAAGTTTTCATACAAATAATTTACAGAGATGGTAACGAGTATAGTAAACTTGACAAGCCGTAAACTCATGGTAAGGGCACATATTTTTCGGACGTACGAACGTTCAAGGTCACGTCCGCAGCTTGCAAGGCTGTGTACTTTCATTCATTATAATATATAAATTATTTATATAGTTGTAAGTCGCAGCTGTAAACTACCTACGTCTGGTAATATGTTTTCAGTTTACACGTAACATTAAAGCGTAACCTGCGGATAAAAACAAGTTAGCCCTCCATGTGGTATAACCATGGGACTTCTAATGTGGTACCATGGCGTTGGTTAACCGACTAACAGGTTTATATTATGTCTAAAACACTCCAACCGGGCACATTTCCAATCCCGGTCAACATTATTTTTATTAGAAAATTGGAAATACATATTTTCTAGTTTTTTTAGTTGTTGACCTGGGGAACCCCGGACCGCTACAAGTCCGACGCTGGACCTCTAGACCACAGAGGCGAAAGATTTTTGTAAATTTCGCAAATATCTTTGTAGATTTCCGTCCGACAAACCTGAAGAACGATATCGCGTTGCTTCGTCTAGAGCAGCCGGTAGAGCTGGCGGAGCACATCAACGTGATCTGTATGCCGGAACAGGATGAGAGCTTTGACACCGCCCGCAAGTGCGTCGCCAACGGATGGGGAAAAACTGTTTTCGGTGAGCTTCTTGTATTACTACAGTAAAGGCGCCAGCTATCGCAGACTGAATAATAATATCTGGACAAAATATGCGTATTGATCTAGGCCTAAGACAAGAATATTATTATTTGCTTTTAGGGATGTTTTTTATGGTATAGAAAGGCAAACAAGCAGGGGGATTTCCAGATGGTAACACCAAAGATGGTAATGGTGCGTTGCCAACCTGAGGCCGGGATGTTAGGCCTCGAGCAAAAGTAAGTATGCCGGCTATTTTACCCTCCGAACCGGAACACATAACGGCAAGCACTAACGTCATGGCGGCAGGAATAGATAAGGTGATTGTACCCCTTGTAGAATAGAGACTGACGAGTGCCAAGTATCACGATGAACAGAAACCTGCATAGCTTCCTCCACATTCATTTCATACCAACACGGACTTGAGGACTGTTGGCAACAACCTCGAATTTTACTCGAGCAATTTGAAAGTCTTCACGCCCCTATCCCCGAAGAGGTAGGCAGAGGTACAAACGAGGGTACTAGCGGAAGACACTAGTCCCACAATGAGATAAGTGGTAAGGCTACCGCTATTTTATTATAATTATGTATGTATATAGGTATTTATATTTTTTTATTACAAAATTGAAAATGCATATTTCCCATTTTTGTTTCGTTGTCCTACCCGGGGATCGAGCCTGGGACCTCAAGAAGTCAAGTCCGACGACGGACCGCTACAGAGGCGTCTGAATTTTAGTGGAATTTCGCGTTTATGTTCAACTAGCTATTGACAGCGGCGTTGACGCGTGGTTAATGATCCCACAGGAACATTTTTTCGGGGTAAAATCTATCCTATATGTTAATCCAAGTTACCCTCTATGTGTATGCCACATTTCATTAAAACGTACGTGTAGGAGTAACAAACAAACTCAACAAACATGCAAAACTTTCGCATTTATAACATTAGTAGGATGATATTTACTTTTTTACTATTGATATCCACGTTTTGAGTACACAAAGTGGTATACAAACTGTTGAGTACTTGATAGAAGAAGACGTTACTTGCCTTGCCTTCCATACTTAAATAGTATGGCGTGACAAAGCAGGCAAAATAGTGCGCTATGAATGAATTGGACTTACCGGAAGCTAAAACTCCCAAATATATCCAACTCCGCACAACACACACCACTAAACTGTTTTATTAGCACCAACAATACACACAATGTATTGTACAGTATTGCACACTGGAGCTGGATATATTTAGGAGTTTTAGCTTCCGGTAAGTTCAATTCATTCATAGCGCACTAGTTTGCCTGTTTTGTCACGCCATAATACGTATACATCTTTTTGCAGGAAATTTTAAATTAAATAATATTATTTGGATTTTGTTGCGTACTTATTAGGAATTTACTTATAATGGAATATAACTGTATGGGTGTGAGAGGTGCTATAAAATTCAGATTTTGGAAGAGTAACTTGTTATGAACATTTGCAGGACAAAAGGGAAGATACGCGGTCATATTGAAGAAGATAGAAATAGACATGGTGCCTAATCGCATTTGTAACCAACTCCTGAAAAAGACCAGACTCGGGACGCGTTTTAATTTACATAAAAGCTTCGTTTGCGCGGGTGGAGAAGAGGGGAAAGACACTTGCCAGGTGAGAAAAACCTATTTACATGTGAGGGTTACTACTTTCTACATTATACTCTGTCTAACCCTTACACGTGGTGAAACTCCATTTGCAATTATTATTGATGGCATTACATAATTCAGAAAAACTGCAAAAACCGACTCCAACTATTTTATAAGGTACCACCACAAACCAGTAAGAGAACTAAGTACGCGTTTGCTAATTCGCGAGTTGATAAAAAATATTTTTTCGAAAGACAGCTAATGGTTCCACTATGGTCCCACATGAATTTTATCAGCATCCTACTATACTCTATTTTTTTAAACAAACGAGTACCAAATACAATGCTATTGGTCTACGTAATCAACATAAAATTGATTTTAATCAATCAGATCGCCTCTGTGGTCTAGCGGTCCGGGTGTTGGACTTGACTGCTTGAGGTCCCGGGTTCGAATTCCCGAAAAAAAAATGTTGGTCGGGATTGGAAATGTGCCCGGTTGGCGATAGGCTTGCCACCTATCACATTGTGGGACTTAGTGTCTTCGGCTAGTCGTGGGTGCCATGGTTGTACCTCTGCCTACCTCTTCGGGGATATGGGCGTGAAGATACTTTTTTTTTTAATCAATCAGAACGCACTTTTACAATTGTTCAATTAGAACAAAGTCGTAGTGCCCACCCCCAATAACGCAATATCTCATTCTGTCAGTATCGGAAATTGCGAAGGACATACTCAATACTCATTTGTTAAGGTAAATGGACTATAAAATAAATTGTAACACAAAAGCACTGCCCTTTCGTCTTTATTGATAACGTCATCTGAAAAACTTAGTCGGATCAAGATAAAATTAATACGGGATTACTTACTACCATAAAAATCAGTTGTCTATTGGCCAAGTAGTTGCATAACAAACACTTAAAAATAACACAGTCGAATTAAGAACCTCCTCTTTGTTGGAGTCGGTCTAAAAGCTTTGTTTTATATATACAGGGTTACTTTCAAAATACCGGCCAACTTTTAATATAAGGAAGTAAAGATTAAAATTATAGTACATTTTAAACATTAATTTGTAACACATACATATCTTCACGCGAAGTCCCTTACGGGGTAGGCAGAGAGTATCGAGTGCCAGACCTCACGATCCTGACAAACCTGTCTTGCTTCCTTCACATTCATAACC
>NJDC01003966.1:59701-75985 GCA_002245475.1 Calephelis virginiensis
TGTTTATTAAATTTATTCTGGTATCTATTTAAGTATTTCTATGTATTAGAATCGTTGACTAACACCCATAACACAAGCATATAATTTGCTAACTTTGGGGTTAGATTCAATTTGTATAACTTGTCCAGGGATATTTATTTATTTATATAAAAACGAAAAGTAATCAAAACAGGGGGTGATTGTGTACTTCAAATGACGTCATTTGTGTTTGCTATCTCTACTGTATTTCTGTTGGTCACTGGAGTTAGCAAATATAGAACACGTCATTTGACAGCAATTTGACGTACTTTTCCATTTTGAGTTGGCAACTGAGATACATAATCAGCACCCAGGTTCAGGTTTAGAGTGGTAGGGTATTCGCAAAATTTTAATTATGCAAGGGCTAAATGCTCCAGCCTCAGGTTTACAACATTCACATCTTTAGCGCCAACCTGTAGGGTTACTCTTGAACCTCGATATCATGCGAAATGGAAATTGGAAACGTATATGTCACTTTAGGTACTTTTGGACACAGTTCTAGCGGATTATTAACAATAAGTTACAAATGAATTCAGCTTATCTGACAAAACAATTTATTGTTTACTATTAACAAAATGTTAATAATTAGTCAGTATTGTGTTCAAGAGTACCTAAAATGACATACTCGATTCCTATTTCCAAAATTGCATGAATCGAGCTTCAAGAGTAACCCTACTATACCTAGTCAACCTGTAGTGTAGGGTTACTCTTGAATTTCGATATCATGCGAAATGGAAATTGGAATCGAGTCTGTCATTTCAGGTTATTTTAAACACAGTACTACTAATTAAATGAAGCGTTTCGGCATTACACTTTTTACCCTTTAAGCTTCTATTTTTAAATTGGCTGACTTCATCTAAATTTAAGCAAAATTATTAATTATGTCATAACAACTCTATATGTAGATATATCTTTAAAATACATTCGGATTTCCGAAACATAACGAATATATCCAAAGCGCATAATTTAAATAATAGATGTCTACTACTATACCAGCGGATTATTAACATTCAGTTACGTCAGTCAGATTTAACGAATCCAATAAACTTAGTGTCTTCGGCTAGTCGTGGGTGCCTTGGTTGTACCTCTGCCTACCCCTTCGGGGATATGGGCGTGAAGATACTTTCTTTCTTTCAATAAAATAATTTATTGTTTAGTATTAACTAAATGCTAATAATTCGCTAGTATTGTGTAAGAGTACCAACGTAAAATGAAATACTCGATTCCAATTTCAAAATTGCATTAATCGAGCTTGTCGAACGAATTAGGTACTTTCTGTCTGCCGCGACGATGTAAAAGGCGAAGCCGGTAGGCTATTTATCCTACTAATATTATAAATGCAAAAGTTTGTTAAATTAATGTTTGTTACTCCATCACGCAAAAACTGCTGAACTAATTTTCATTAAATTCGGCGCCCACATAAAGGGTAACTTGGAATAAAACATACGATAGTTTTTATCCCAAAACAATGTTTCTGTAGGACCATTAACCACGTAGCAACAGCTATTTTTTGCATATAATAATAAACTATCAGTGATAATTAAAACAGAACAAGTGTTTCTTCATTTAAAAATGTGAAAATTAAAGCTTGTTAACTTTGCTATTGTTTTGACTTTCAATCCTGATAGCGTCAAGAGTGGGAAGTTTCGTCTCTGGTAGTTGTAATACTAAACGTTTGCACTAAAATGTCACTAGCCCTCTGTTGATATTAGTAACATCCTTTTTACTCTCCTCTTTGGTGACTGTAGGCCAAATCGGGGACTACGCGTGGGGTGCTGCGTAATGATCCGTCGCAATGCGGCCTAGTATAGTGTGCGGTTACTCCATAAAAATTGATGAAAGCTATTTAGGCAGATTATTGCGCCGCGATGCGGCCAGTCCAAGTGTGCGCTATCCTTAAAACCACAATTTACTCAAGGCAAATTTTCATAAGGAGTTATTGAGATGAGTCACAATACATTACACATAAGAAATAAGGAAATAAGTGTACTTACAGGGATAAATACCACACTCTTATAACAATATAATAAATATTTATTTACATTATATTACTCTAAAACAATATTTTGACAGTTGAAAGGCAAAGTCTATTATAAATATTTTAACATCGTCTTTAAGCTCGTACTTGTAAATCTATTTAATTTTGACAGTAGGTAGTGCGGCGTTACAGTTAGCCTTCTCTAGCTCGCCCTGGAGCTGCTTCAGGCGAGCTTTGGCCAGCGTAAGGCTAGCGTTGGTACCACGCATGCTTTCCTGAAAATATTAACTTGATAAAGTTTGATGTTATGTTACCATACCACAAAATACATAATTTGCTTACTTTGGATTTATATTCAATTCAATTTGAATAGTTTGTGTTGTTTATTTTTAAAAAAATACGGAACTTCTAAATATAAGTACAGTGTCACCAACTTAACTATTCCAAATCTGTTCAATAATCAAAATCCGCTATTATTAGAAATATATAATCGTACTGTGATATCCATAAATTTTAAAGAAAGAAAAAATTTCGCCCCAGACAGGATTTGAACCTGTAACCTTTCGTCTCAAGCCGACGAATGCTCTAACCAATTGAGCTACTGAGGATTCAAGTCCCGTGGCGAAATTACCGTGGTTACAGGTTCAAATCCTATCTGGGGCGAAATTTTTTCTTTTTTTTCTTTCTTTAAAATTTATGGAAATTTATCCCAAGCACAGGGCAAGTGCTAAAATAAAAACACGTTGTGAGAAACGAAAGTTATGGCCATTCTAAAATGTGAATTTCATTTGTAATGATGAACTCATTTGGTGGGTACTCAGAATTGTGTATCTATAGGACATAACTACCCGCGTTAACGGGTTAGAAAGGAATTAAAAATTTCGCCACGGGACTTGAATCCTCAGTAGCTCAATTGGTTAGAGCATTCGTCGGCTTGAGACGAAAGGTTACAGGTTCAAATCCTGTCTGGGGCGAAAATTTTTTCTTTCTTTAAAATTTATAGAAATTTATCCCAAGCACAGGGCAAGTGCTAAAATAAAAACACGTACTGTGATATATTTATTACAATTTACATTTTACTTAATGCAAATACAAAGTTTTGTAAGGCATTTCATATTCTGTTGAATAATATTATTGCAATTAATAAAATGGATAACAACACGTATGGCACTCGTATCATTGAGGAAAATAATTTTAGGACTAAGAAGAGTATGTCACAAATGTAATAAGGTCAACAAGAGATTCGAGTAAATAAAAATTCAGGCAAATGAAATTCTGGTATTTGAATATATGGCATATATTCTTCGGAAAAACAATAGACAACCCAATGTTACTCCCTTCCGCCATTGTGTCCATTTATAAAGTAACATAGTCTTTCAATATTAATATACTTACCTATAAAAATCATCTGAGCCAACGCATGTTTGTCAAATAACTTTAATTTTGAAAAAGTTTGGACCGATTATGTTAAACTTTTATATGTATATTACATATGGTTCATAGACAGATTAAAAACACAATAAGACCCATAGGTGGCGCTGCTGCTGGTATGTCACCAAAATAAAGAGGTTTCAAAAGTTAGGGCGTAAGTTCGCCGGGTTAGCTACAATTCATACATTTTTGTTCTAGCCGCTGTCGTGTTACGGTCTTGAGGGACAGTTGCTGAATTTATTTATGCTTGAAATCATTACAATCCATAGAAATTTAGAGGTCAATGTTACAACCTTATAAAAAAAATAACGTGTCGAGTTAAATGAATCTCTTAACTTTTGAGTAAAATTTGAGTGTAAATTCGTCATACCTGTACATTCAGCAAAGTTTTATCGGCTCTGGTCAGTTTTTCCACACTAATGTCTGTTGTATGTTTTACCAGTCCTTCTATAGTCGCTCGTAGAGATACGTTGCATTCCCCTATAATAAAAAAATATATATGTAAATTGCACTTGTAATATTATACTGTTATTGCATTATATAGCACATTACACTTTATTAAATACTATTATTCTGTGAACCGGTTTCAACTTTTACTGCATCAAGGCTTTATAACTAAAGGTAAAGAAATATACTAAGTTACTATATTTTATAAGTGTGTGTGTGTCAACCCAATGTAAAAGACCGACAATTCAATCAACATTCAAAACTATTTATATTTATAGGATAGAGCTACCAGCGTTAACAGTTAAGATAGAAGTTACAACTGTTGCCACAAGACTTGAATCCGCAGTAGTTCAAATGGTTAGAGCAATTGTCAGCTTGAGAAAAAGATTACTGGTTCAAATCCTGTCGGAGGGAGTGAATTTTTTCTTTCTTTAAAATTTATAGAAATTTTAAAACCCTTTCATTAAATTTTATGATTAAGAAGCGAAATAACCTAACATTTACCAACCAATGTTGGTTAAACTATGAAAAACCCAATCTGCTAATACACGAACTTTGACAATAACATTATAGATTACAACCAAATTGTAACAAGGTCCACAATAAAAATACATATTCTAAAACCTTTTCTACAGTAATCGCCTTTGTGGTCTAGCGGTCCAGGTGTTGGACAAGACTTCATGAGGTCCCGGGTTCGAATCCCAGGTCGGGCAACAAAAAGAAAAAATTTGGTGTGAAGATATGTATGTATTTAAGATTACTGAGATGGAATCCTGTAGAGTCACAGTAACCTGTGCTTCGTTCGTTAAATCATGTTAAATGTACTTGTCTAATTAAAAAAATAATATTTAATAATAATTGTATCAATGAATACCGTTTTCTTACAATGCCAAGTTGAGGCTAGCGTCTTGAAGAAAACATTAATCATTAATAGATGAGCCTAACGAGTGTCTCTTGAACCACTTTATTAAAAAAATATAGTGTATATTTGAATATGCACTAATGAAATTTAACTTCTTTAGCGTAACAATCCAAAAATAACAAATAACTATGTAGGTAGACTTTTTACAAGACTTATGAAAAAGTTTTACAACTAACTTCAGAGTGTTGCTTTTATCTGTTTACAACTAAATTTAGACTATCGTTTTTATGTTGGTATGTGCATGCATTGTAAAAAGTCACTCTCAGCATTTACAATCACCTGAAAATAAGTGTTATACAAAAACCGCACCAAAATCCATTAGGTAGTTTTTTTAAAGATCTAAACATCATACATACGAACAGCTATGTAGTGATTATTCAATAACAATATGAAACTATCAGTGTGAATTTAGTCATGGATACATACACAACTTCTGATGTAAAAGAGATGTATACATCTTGGTTGGGGATGCAGGAAACATAGAGGTGTGAAGTGGGACATCTTTGTCCAGCACGTCCGGGGATGGTAACTTTGTTTCTGAAAATAATTTGTTTGAAACATGTTGGGCAGTTAAAAGTGTATGCATGAAATATATATTAAAAAGTAAGAGTAGTAAAGTACTACACAGCAACTGGTCAGGATAAGGATACATTGCCTTTCCTATTTATGTTATCATAATGTCACTGTGACAATATGATCCAGTTGGCAATAGATTTGTAACCTACAACATTGTGGGACTTAGTGTCTCTGGTACCCTGGTTGAACCTCTGCCTACCTTTTCAGGAATACAGGATTGAAGATATTTATTTATATTATTTATTTACTATTGATATAGATAGATTGACCAATACTGAGACTACTGAATAACAAATTGATTTCTATACATACAGAGATTACAATGTGTGAAAGCAATACTTGGATGAGACTAGCTTGGTCAACTTGAATGTATTGACTGCCTGGTTGGTCAAAGAACTAACATATACACTAAGTCCACTGACCAACACCGAAGCCCAACATCAACAGGGCGAGAATTTGTGTGATGGACATTTAGATGTCTGCATATGGGGGTTTGGGTGTTTCTTAAATTTATTCTTGTGTCTATTTAAGTATTTCTATGTTAACTAACATACATATCATAAGGTCCTTACAACACAAATCATAATTTGATTACTTTGGGGTTAGATTTAATTTGTGTATTATTACTATTATGAGTATTATTTATTTAGTTTTTGGTTATCCCATTACACAGGTAGCTTAAAATTAAATTGCCTACTTCTGCTAACAACTGCCAGCGCTGCTACTACAGGAATAATAATATTTTGAAGTGTGATAGACTAAGAAGGTATTACCATCGTCAGACTCTGGAGCCTCTCCGGATATTACAAATGCCTTTGACACATCATTGCTATCCTGAAAATTTACAACTTGATAACTAAAAAATTATAAAATAAAAAAAAAACTGTACTAAAATTTATTAACAATGTAGCTAAGAACTATCCTGATTATGTCAGCTTACAAACAAAAATTCGCATTGAAATCTATCCATTCGCTTATGTTATGATGCTACAGACAAACACACAGACATAACAAATTTGTAGCATTCATTTTTTCCGTTGGGGAGTTAAAAATTAAAAGTAAGCTGAATATGATAAAATGATAACATATTGAGTTATAAATACATTTATAACATGTTTTTTTATATGGACTAATTTTTACAGCCTTGCAATTTCCTACCAGAATCAGTGACAACACATTATTTGTTCGTACCACAACGTGTTTCGGGTTAGAACGTATGATATTTATTATTTACAATATGAACATAGGCGAAGTTTCGGAAGAGGCTTATGATACCATCTACAAATTAGGTAATTTGACCTAAAACAGTGATCAAATACAGTACTGATTACTTAAAAGTATTCAGAAAGTTGAATAAAACATCTAAATACTTACTGGCGATTTCGCAATCTCGATTTCCGAGTCGGATTCTGAAGCTTCGCCGTCTACAACGTGCGCCATTTCTTAACAAAGAGATTACTAAAGAACTTATAATTTATAATCGGTGAAAATAAAATATAAAATCACTTTTTAACAAGAAAATATCAATAAAAGAATTAAAACTTGGTTTTAAAACGGGGCTACACCGTTGTTTACAATCTGTTTTGTTGACATTTTGGTTGACATTTGTCTTTTGACTGTTAGAAAACTGTCAGTTGTCACATGGTTGTCACTCTTGACAAATCCAATAAAATGTCAAAAATAATTGTTTTTTTTTAATTTAATTTGTCTCTTTCTGGGGACGGCTAAGACCTTTAGGCCATGATGCCACGTCTTCCGTATATTATATATATAGTATAATTCTTATTAGTCATTATTATTATTATTATTATTATATTATATATCTTATTCTTATTAGTCACATTTCTTGCGTATAAATTAATTCTTATACAGTCATTAGTCAGTATTTACAAAGTCACGTCTTGATATAATAAGTCTTGAGTAAAGCGAAGGTCACTTTACACAAGCTCCCTTTGGGAGATTTGGCGGCAGCGAGGAAATTCACGATACACTCATTTCTTTATGATTATTTTATTTGTGCACTTTCACTGAGCAAAAATAAACTAATTTCCGCATAAATTAACTAATTTTACTCATAATTTACACTAAATCCAATAATTGTGAAAAAACTACGACCATCTTCATTTACGAAGGCGCCAAAACTCCTTTTTATCTTTTCTTTCTTTAGGTTTTGGCCTATATTTTAGTATTTTCAAGTAGAAATTTGCATCAAATTTTATATCAATTTTAATTAATTATAATTAGTCATCAGTCATAAGTCGACAGCAAGTCATGTCAGGCTCTTGGGTAAAGCGGTGGGCTCATTACTCAAGCTCATGTAATGAGATTTAGCGGCAACGAGGAATTACACGATACGCTAATTTCTTCATGATTATTTCATTTGTGCACTTTCAGTGAGCAAAACTGTACAAAATGTCATCAAAATTGACTAATTTCACTAAATATAAACACTAAATTCAATAAAAGGCCGGGATGATAGGCTTATTGTGCAAGTCTACCGGCAACTTTCCGTCCGCACTGGAACAAAGACACTCTTTTACTAGCTACCTGGCACAGAGGTAGATGGTTTAATCTACTCAGCGGATCCGGACCAACACGGAACAAAAACAGAAAAGAACTTCATAAAAGAACAAATTAACATTAAAAAGCATACAAAATTGATATTTTTAGACGCCAAATAAATACAATAACCAAATTTTACGATATTATATATTGGATTTCTGCGTTTAAGACTGGAAGCACTTGGACTGCATGTTTGAATTAATTGCAGAAAAAGAATGTTGTGTGTTTAATTATTTACAAACTGCTCTAAAACCAATAATACCATAGCTATGCTGTAAAATTTAATGGTGAATAACGTAATGTTTGATTTTTTTTTTGGAATGACTAATGTGTTGCAAACCTCGCGGTTTTTACAACTTCACCGGTCTTTGTGGGTCGAGCAGGTTACTCAGCCCGAGACATCATTGTTTAGATGTATTGTTGCCTACAACGCCAGCAACAAGGGCTGTCTCCCAGGAGACCGTACCTCGACATGGTGCTGCGTTCTGGTTACTGGGTGGACTAGGTGGAGGAAAGTGGCGTCTCGTCGCTCGGCGTTAGGCGTCGGGTGCAAGAGAGGTCTTCGTCACCTAGACCGGCGGCGACGGTGTAGTGTAGTGTCCTGTGAATTTGACTCGCGGCGCTACGGAGTTTACCCGGCTTATATATTCCTATGACGGTGGCTTATTTCCACTCGTCAGGAAAAGCACTGCCTGCTAGTAATACATTGAAGATGTTTACTAGTAGGTATATGACTGCGGATGGAAAGTACTTTATTACTCTATTCGAGATACCGTCCGGCCCGGGGCCATTCTGTTGTGAAGATCTTTGATTAGATCTTTCACTTCGTCGTGATCGGTGTAAGGTAACGGATCGCCCTGGGGAGGTTTGGTTGCTCTGCGCACTACTTCGCTATTTACTACACGAATATGTTCCGGGTCGGCCGGCAGAGTAGAAACGGTACACTGTGACTGAACATTGTCGGCTAGGCATTTGGCTTTGTCGGCATCGTCAAACGCGCGGGATTGATTTGTTCTAACTAGAGGAGGGAAATCTACTTTAGGATCATTTTATAGAGCTCTCTCCAGTGGCCAGTAGGCCACGTGATACGGCGAGATCTCGCTGAGAAAATTATCCCAGCGTCCGTTCGTGTAATCGGCTACGCGCCGCCTTACTTGCTTCGGTAGTTCACGTTACGAACGCCGGTTTTCATCTGACGCGAATCGAACGTAACTCCGTTTTGCGGCATTTTTACGTTTAATTCCTAATATCGTCAGGTAGGGCTAATCTATCTTTATGTACGTCCGGGGCAGTACTAGAGGATAAATCTACTACGGTCTGGACGTGTCTAGTAAGTAGACTAGTGGCGGACTTAGCTTCCTCGACTGTGTTAATTAAGTCAGGAATTTGTTCGAGAAACTCAGATTGTAGAGACTGGATTTCTGTATCGAGTTTTTGCCAGTCTACAACCTGTTTGGTTTTGGTTACCAATAAGGACGGATTGTCGAGCCCTAGTTTGAATATTACGGGCCTGTGAGGGGAGTCTAGTTCTTGTAGCACTTCTACGGAGGGTACCTGTAGAGATACGCCGCGTAGCAGTGCTACGTCTATCGTACTGGGACTGTGATGGATACTATGATCCTCGTCTATGAGAGGGTATTTAGTAGGCTCAGAGGGAGCTATCAGGATGAGGTCTAACCTATCCGTAAGCCTGTTCAGTGCGAGGCTGTCGGTGTTATTCCGCTGGCATCGCCAAAGAACATTCTTACTGTTTAGGTCGCCTGCTAGGAACACTGACTAACCCATGTTGAAAAGGGTTTCTAGGTCCCTCTCCAACAGGGTTTTGTTAACGCTAAGATAGGCTGATGCTAGTATGATGGACCTGTGTCCAGTTATACCCACCTGACATACTGACACCTCTAGGTTCTCCAGCTGCGGAGGATCTAGGGGGCTATTTGTAAGCATCTTCTATTAAGGTGCCGCCTAGGTTACCTATTCTATCGTTCCTAATAAGATTGTATTTCGCGAGTTTAGGATCACGCTTGCAAGGTTTGCCACTGCCTAGCCTTTGCCACTGGTTTCACCAAGCTCGGGAGCTTGACCCATGCGTTGGTTGGTGGCGGCGGTGGTGGGAGGAGTGACGGTAGCACCGGCGTCTCTAAGAGTGGCGTCGGCTTGCTTGCCGTCGAGCGATGGGTAGTGGCCTTAGGGGCCTGGGTGTTTCTGTTGCTGCGCTCAGGTCACGGTTGAGGCCGCTCCGGCATCGCTGCGGGGCTTTGGGGCATTCGCGATAGTTCGCTGGATGACCCTCGGCCTCGCAGTTAACACAGCTGACCGGCCCGGCCGGAAGGGCCGAACTCAGTTGGCCCCGCTTGGGACGGGAGCAATTTTCAGTGCCGATCAAATAAGGATCTTTTGGCTCCTCGCGAGGTCTCAGTTTGGGACGAACTACTAGTTAGTTCAATATAATTTTGCATTTATTGCAGTAGCAGCATGTATTAGTAATCCACGAGTGCTTCCTCATCTATAAAAATATGTTATTTTACCAAATTTTTACAAAGCCAAGATTACAAACTAGTCGAGACAAAGTAAAAATTTGCCAAAATGCATCCATTATACTTTAACAACTTGTCATACTACGAATTTGCCCATTCCGCTAGACCTCAAGGGAAATCCATTAAACTGACAACTCTGTAAAAAAGTAGCAAATATATAGTGGTAGGTATTCAAAAGACGATAGCCGAACCGCACCGAATCGAAATTTCAATAAATGTATGAAATGAACAAGTTATGATTCTGTAATAATTCATTTTAAAGTTAGTACAAATTTTGGAGTATTTCCGGAAAATATATTATTTAAATCAGGTCTTCCCTAACTTACCTGTACTGTATTATCTTGCATCCCATGGACCAAATTTAGACCAGTGGGCCAGTTATAATAAGCACATGTCTAGTAACTGGTTCCTAGACTCGGATAACTTACTCAACTGGGTCGCATGGACACGCAACGCCTCTGGGACAGTGCCAGGACTCCCCAGGGCGTCCCGACGCATAGTTTGGGAAGCCCTGACCTAAATGTCAGGTTGCCTTTAACCGTAACATATCTTTACAGTAAACATAGGGTAGTTAAAAATAATCATTAAAATTTTTAGACAGTGTCCAATACACTTAATAAAATCTCGATCGAGAAATAATCGTTCTACATTTTTATGTAGATTTTTGGAAAGAGATTAGGTATATCTTCGTCTCCTGGAGGATAATCTCATTCTTTTTTCAAAGTCGGTTAAAAACATACTTATTTTCCATTATTGTGGAGTAAACACAGCCTTTTAATTAAATGAAGCGTTTTAGAATCTTGTAAACTTGTAACCATAAATTTAAAATTTCCATTATTCGTTAAATAAATATACATTCTGTCAACAAATATCGAAAATGGATTATTTTTTTATACCTAGTTCCAAATTAAATTTTTTTAGTTGCTATATTGACAACTATTTTTCATTTTGGCTTGGAGTTTAGTCGAATCTTTTATTTATATTAAATTCAGTGTTGTTTTAGGTATATCTTATTTAGTATGTATTGCGAATTTGCCCTCCTTTTTTTGACAAAAATTTTTTTGCCAATTTTTTCCTTATCACAGGGTTAGACATTAAGCCATGCTGCCGTTTCCTTCGTTATCTGTGTATCATTTACGGTAAACTTCATTTGATCCGTTCAGTTTGTATGGGAAAAATTAAAATCTGTTTTTCCTAGTTTCCTCGCTGTCGAACGAGAAAAAAGTATCCTATGTCCTTCTCCTGGTTTTAAGCTACTTCCCTGCCAATTTCCAGCCAAACCCGTTGTTCTATTCTTGAGTTATAAATCGTGTAACTAGCACAATATTCTTTTACATCTATAGATTTACCTTCTTTGTTGCACATTTCTTTTATTGTGTCTTTAGTTTCTTTTCAAATATTCCTGTCATAAGTAGTAAGTCATAAGAAAAAAACATGATACCATAAATAATTTCTTCATGAATGCTTACTGTATTTCACATAAACATTTTAACTAAACAAAATTGTGTCGAATGGCACTCCTCAAATTTGACTAGTTTTACTGAATATGTACCTACTTATTTACAAAATAAATAAAAAAAAACGTGTTTGTCCAAGTCCGTTGAGTTGGACAGATCATCCAGTTTGGTGCAACATTAATAAAAAAAACTGAAAGAATTAAGTTTGCTATGTTTTTTATTCACCTAAATCATATGACATTAGTTGCCTTAAATCTGAATGTCTCTAGACTTACTTTCAAATTTAATGGGTTTTACCTATCTGTCAAGTGTCATGTATCACTAAATAAATCTCTATTTACTTGTTCTAGTTCTAGTTTACTATGTATCTATGGAAGTCCCGCTTCTTATTACGTAGTATTTATATACTCTTTGAGACCATCTGCCACTAGCCAGGTAGTTCTTAAAAGGAGCATAGAATAATTAAGTAATTAAGTGCTTATAACCTTAAATAAAAAGTCAAAGAGTATATAAATACTACGTAATAAGATGCGGGGCTTCCATAGATACATAGCAAACCCGAATTTGTATAATGTTTACTTGAAAAAGTATAACCCATGTAATTTGAAAGTAAGTCTATAGGCATTCAGATATAAGGCAACTAGTATTATATGATTTGGGCGAATAAAAAACATAGCAAACTTATTTATTTTAAAGTTGCACCAAACTGATTATACCTACTAACATATAAATAAACCGCTTTGCACGAAATCCCTCTTTTCTAATAATAATACTTAAGTCGTATGGGCAAAATCAAGGTACCTGTAATTTTTCTTGTCTCAATTTTTCTCTTTGTAAAAATCTTCCTTGAGCCTTAAAAGATTTTTTTTTAATTAATGTAAGTTATTCGAATTTTGCGATTGCTAACACATATGTTTTTTTTATTTTTGTATAGAGCTGGGCAAAAACTACTTTTTTAGGAAACGAAACGAAACAGTTTTCAGATTATATAAAACAGTTTCAAAAAACGTTTTTTTAAAAAAACACTTTTTTTTAACATAGTATAGAGTAGTAGTATCCGTGCATAAAACCAACTTACCTTCGTCCTTTACCCAGGCTAAAGACTGGCAGAATAAAGTCCGGGCTCCTTTGTAGAATAGACCACCTGCCTTCCTGCCAGGCAGCTCGTACCAGACGAGCATAGGTTTACCGTCACTAACACCGTGACATCTGACTAGGTGGTAGAGTTTTACAGCCACTCACCCGTATTGGTACCGCCGCCTTCCCTACTGCTGCCGCCATATAACAGTGCTTGCCGTTGATGTGTTCCTGTTCGGAGGATAAGGTAGCTCGGACAGGAAGGCAGATGGTCTATTCTGCAAAGGAGCCTGGACCAACACGGGTGAAAAATCATAAAAATTTGAATGACACTCATTTTTTTAGAAGAACATCGTCCGGACGAGACGAGGTTCTACCAGAAAAAACCGGTTATTTTGATATGCCCATATGTCAGATAATTATCGACCTTATGATCATTCAACCAAGATTTATTTTAAAACAAACTCGTGAATAAAATTGAAACTGAATGAAGTAGTTACATGAACCAGTTTCTTACGCTTTGTTTCCATAGAACTAAGATTTCATACAACGTTTGTCTCTTGAAACTGTTTTTGCAAATGACGTTGGAGAGTGTCTCACTCATACTAACGATGTTTATAAAAGGAGTGAGCGTAAGAGAGGTGTCGTTGCCAATATGTTCGTTCTTTACAAGACGGACGGATTTTACAACCTACAGTTCTACGCGCGGGTCCGCAACTGGTTTGATAACGGACTGGTTTTGTCATAGACGAAAAACTGTTCGTTTGTTTCACAGTACAAAAGTGTTTGTAAAACACTTTCTGTAAAAAAACGCCCACGAATATTTTTGTAGAATAAATGATGCTCATGGCAGTTCCTTTTGGACACAGACTGACCATGGAATAAATGTTAAAAAAAAATCAACGATACAACATTATGGGTAGGTAGGTAGTTATAAAAACGCTAAAAAACACGAAGAACTTTTTACTATCATTTGTAACGGACGTATTGATACAGCGACAAACTTTTTAATAATCAATATTTACACAATGACATTTACCTCAGTTTCACTTTATACTTTAAAATAAACTTATATACTAGTAGATATAAGCAAAACAGTTATTATATATTTTCAAAATCCATATTAAACCAAAATATCGCTTTTCGGAAACCGTTTCACGTTAATAACGAGTAGCGAGATACATTATAACGTTACATAAATAAATCTAAAATTAGCGATTGTAAAATAAATTTTTAGAACTATTTTTGTGCAGACAATTGAACGAAGAATAGAAACTGTTGTTTCATATTTCGAAAAGGTTTGTTTTTATTTTAAAATTACGATTGCATTTAAAAAAAACAAAAATTTCGTTAGTGAAATCGTAGTCTCGATTATACATACATACATATAAACATATCTCCACGGCAAGTCCCTTACGGGATAGGCAGAGAGTATCGAGTGTCGATTTTGTCAAAAAATAATGTAATATCTCAATCAGTAGCTATTGTATTCGTTATATTTATGTAATTCACTATAATTATATGTCTCAATATGATTCAAAAACAACAACAGTACAATCCTCTAGTATTTTATCTTTAATAATTTTTTCAAATAATTATAACAGGATTTAAAATTCAAATATACTATTACATGCTACGGTAGATCTATTTAATTAACTTTCTATATAGTCGAATCTAGCGACAAATAGGCAAATTTTCTTTTGCAATTGTTAAACGAACTAATTCGTAATTAAAAATAATTAATTACCAAATTTCGAGAGTTCCAAATGTTAAATAGTTATTTCTACATAATACACCAACAACACAGTAGTATTATGGCAACACTTATATTTACAACTTCAATTTATTACTAAAATCAACTGGTTTTACTTGTTTTTTTTTTGACTGACTAAGGTTTATTCGAAACTCACTACTTTTATCAGTCAAATTTTTATTTCATAAAATTAATGCTACAATATTACGTAACTGTATCAACTGCTAAAATTACTCACATCAATCTTATTAAACGTTCATACTTTGATTTAAAATACTACCTTATTTTAAAATATCAAATAATAAACACCTGCAGTCTAAAGAAAAGATAACATTAATTCTATAATAATATTTCTAATTTAAGGGCACATAACAATATGCTATTTCTTCAATTTAATTTTTGAAATTAGATTTACACATTAAATGCTTAAATAAATTAACTAGCCGTTTGCTAGAAAATCTATACGTGCCTATATAATATTACCATTGTCTTATTTTGTTTGTAAAAGAGAATTAATGACAGAGACTTAATATTTTGGTAGGTGGTTGGCTACATAGACTGCCATCTTTGGTATAAAGCATTTTTTATTATGATAACACTATTATCCACTTAGTAGCATTATATGCACAGCAAGTTCGATTACGTATACGTACGTACACACTGCTTTAGTCTGTGATAATAGAAATAGCTTAAAAAAACG
This sequence comes from Calephelis virginiensis, assembly GCA_002245475.1. Classification (NCBI taxonomy): domain Eukaryota; kingdom Metazoa; phylum Arthropoda; class Insecta; order Lepidoptera; family Riodinidae; genus Calephelis; species Calephelis virginiensis. The sequence continues at coordinate 75,157 of NJDC01003966.1, forward strand.
TCAAACATAAAAACATGACTTATTCCAACATGGAATAATTATTATGGGCAACAAAAAAAGTGTAGATGCATTCCTCCATTAAGTTTTATTTAGATGTAAGACCGTATTATATGTTTTGGTTTTAGTTTAGCTTAGAAATGTTTGGATTGTTCTTCTATTGTTTTACACTTCCTATTTAGTCCTTGTACTATTTGACGAAGACTGGCATACTTTTTGTAGGGCTCAATTCTAAAAAACCTCATAGTCAGACAGGTATTCCTAGTTAGCACTATTGGTATAGCCTCTTTTCGAACCCCGATATAAAATTATCACGATATTGATAATATTATGTGCTCTTAAAGTTACTAAATTTGAATTTATAAACTACCTTATTACAATTCAAATATTTATTCTGCCACATTAAAGGCGTTATTTAAATCTAAAAACTTAAGTTGCCATTTTATTATCTAAAATTATCTCACTTTCAAAGCTAAACTGCTATCAAATGCTTATAATCTTATAGGAATTATTACTGTGGTTTATCATGATCAGTAATTATTTTTGAAACAAACACGTAGAGATAGTCTGTTTAAAAAATGAACAATCCATTTTGGTGTTAGGCTATACAATTATAGGTATGTGTATCATAAAAGATTAACAAAAAATCGATTTTGATGAGTAAAATCCAATCTGAAAGCCTATAATAACGATCATTATATAAAGTTAGCGGGATAAAAAGTAGCCTATATTATTATATATTAATATATTAAATAAATAAATAAATATCCCTGGACAAGTTACACAAATTGAATCTAACCCCAAAGTAAGCAAATTATATGCTTGTGTTATG
>NJDC01003967.1:47034-57123 GCA_002245475.1 Calephelis virginiensis
GTTTGTCAGGATCGTGAGGTCTGGCACTCGATACTCTCTGCCTACCCCGTAAGGGACTTGGCGTGAAGATATGTATGTATGTATTTCAATAAAGAATTAGGTAGTTGAACATATATCGGTAGGGATAAATAAAAAAATAACTCGACTAAATGGCAGGGTAAGTATTTTTTTTAAAATTTTAAGCAGTAAGTAATTTTAAGATAAGGGAGCTAATGCTAAAATGAAAATACGTTTTAAATATTATTGGCAACTGCAAATAAATAATAAACAGTAAATACAACAATACAGATTCATTTGAAGAGAAAACCTGAGAGAGTTATAGGGCGCCCAGAAAAAAAATACTTAATTTATTTTCCATCCAAAATCTTAGTAGCTGTTATGTCAAGCTATACGACGTTTGTCGGGTCGGCAAAATCCCTATTTCCCGTAGTAGTTGCATCACGCCTGAAATGGAACAAAGATGAAACTTTTTTTTGTTGTGTTTATTGTTATCGGGAACATTACAAACTTCAAGAAATCCATATTCATATCTAAGACAGGACGTCTGTCGGGTCAGATAATAATATATAAAAGTACCTTAATAAATATCCAGATCCAGATTTATGAACTATGTATCACACATATAACTGATCACACAGATCAGAAACTAGCCCCGAATGAATCTCCTATTCGAAATGTATGTTTAACATCAATTACTTTTCAGAAAGCCCTTCACGTGATTTCTAGATATTAAATATTTTATTCTTAAAATTCTTCACGAATGACATATAGGAAAAAAATAATCGCCTCTGTGGTCTAGCGGCCCATCGTCGATCTTGACTTCTTGAAGTCCCGGGTTCGGGCTCGGCTCGAAGTAGCGGGTCGGCTAGAAAAAAAACAGAGAATGTGCCATTTCAATTTTCTAACAAAAATTACGTTGCCCGGGATTGGATATGTCTGGTTGGCTATAGGCTTTCCACCGACCACATTATGGGTCTTAAATATATTCGGGTTCTCGTATGTGCCCTGGTTGCGCCTCTGCCTAAGTCTTCGGGGATATGGGCGTGAAGAAACTTTAATAAGAATAACATTTGAATCATCGAAATATCGCAATTCAAAAGTCAATCACTAACGAAATTTGTAAAGGTCTGCTTCATGAGGATAATCTGTCAGAATATTGGCAATATATTTATATCTACTAATATAAAGGCTACAATGTAAATACTAACTACTTTTCTGTCTTCTTATGGTAGTATTTATTATTATTTAACCAATTACAAGTATGGTTATAGGTTTCGGCGTGATTTTTCCAATTTTCTAATAAAAAAAAAAATGTTGGTCGGGATTGGAAATGTGCCCGGTTGGCGATAGGCTTGCCACCTATCACATTGTGGGACTTAGTGTCTTCGGCTAGTCGTGGGTGCCTTGGTTGTACCTCTGCCTACCTCTTTTGCTGTGTTTTTCTAAGTTACCGAAAAAGCAAACGACCTTTGTAATGGTAAGAGACAACAATTAACTAAAAACAGAATTGATGTTACTGGTGCGTCGCTAACTGATGAGCGTGATCTTGGGTAACGTGTACAAATCTACCAGCTACGCGGAACACGACAGTGTTCTGTAATTAAATGATCCAGCAATTTAAATTCATCAGATCCCGCTCCATACAATTAAAACGTGTATGACGCAAATTCAACAATTACACATAATTTAATAACATGACCTAATTGCCTGTTAATTCAAAACGCTGTAAAACATAACATTAAGTGAAATAAAATAAAAAAATTCAATATTTTTTACAGTTTAATGCAATTATTGGAAACATGATAACAGAGCACTTTAACGTTATTTGCATGTTGGTAATAGTTAAAGTGAATTAAAAACCACCGTTACGTAAACGTGTAACTGCAAGTGACGACAAAATGACGTGATTGGGTTTTAAATGACGGCAACGCGGTGTTTCAAAGGAAGTTTAAAGTTTAATGGATATAACGTGTTTGCGTGTGTAGCGCGGTATATTTTTATGCTGAAGGCAAACATTTTCTGGCAAGCAAAAAACTGTTGTTGCATTTATGACAAAAAATACATTTCCTAATGATAAGATATACGCACCGTCTGCATACACTAAAGATAATATTGATGCATTGCTGTAGTGAATATGGAATGGGTAAATTACTCGTTTTAAAACGATGGCAGGTTGAGATCATAGCCACAGGAGAAAAACAATGCATGGATTAAGCTTAAAATAGAGAATAATGGAGTGAACTTCAGGAGGCCTTCACGTAGATATGGGTTCTCATCGAAGAACATTTTCAAGATAACCAAAAAACAGCACTAAAATAAAAGTCATGTTCAGAGCTGATAATTTTAAGTAATCAATTAGATGTACAACCTAACAAGGAGTAAGAAAAGGCTTTTTTTGTTATGTTATTATAAGTAAGTAACTTATCTCAACCTCCAAACTAGACCAGAGCCATCGCATAACTCAGCTAATTAGTCATTTATAGATAAAATGGTATAAAATCAGAACCTAAGTCGACCTTCACCTAGGTAATAATAAGATATACAAACATATTTTGTCATAACCTAGCTGTTCCGGCAAACTTCATTCCACCCGTTCAGTTTATATAGGGAAAAATAATGAGTTTCCTCACGTTCGAATGACATAAAAATTCCTATATATTATATCCTATTTCCGTCTCATAGTTCCAAGCTGCCTTCCTATCAATTCTCAGCCAAATTGGTTGAGCCATACTTGAGTTATAAATAGTGTAACTAACACGACTTTTTTGATATGTATACCTTAGTGTATTAGAAAGTATCATAAATAATAGACTGTCTGAATATGTACTGGACAGTTTTTTTATCAAATGTTTTCATCCTGACTTAAAGTTTAACGCGTACAATATGTGCAGGAGATAGGTTTCCTATAGTAAATAATAGGATTTTCTTTTGAGCAGACGCTGGCTACCTTAGCCTTTTCTACTGCATCTGTCATGCTTCGAAGAGTTATTCGAATCAATACTGCTGCTGAATCCCACGTGTGGGTATCGTACCAAAATACTAAATTTCAACCCTACCATCTAGATACATGGCGTCAACGTCATGGTCTACTGCTATTATATTCTATTACCGACGGCAGTGTTTCCAAAACACTACAACTTGGAAACCTTCACCCAACCTTAACGCAGCTGTGAGACTGCAACAGAGCACAAGTGGTGTTACAGGTGTTTGTTAGGTCATTTTCCATCCGGTGAACCACTTGCTAGTTTGCCACCTATTCCATTAATAACATATCTTCAGTCAGTCGAGGGTAATGTTTTAAAATCAGGGGATATACACCTCTTCCCATCGACATCGGGTTTATTAATTTTCATACAATCCCGGGAGTTCCCGCGCGTGGCGACTCTGATTTCCCAGGACGCAATAATTGAATGTTGTGACGTCTAATTTCATTCGGAAAATCTATTTACTTTAGAAAGCATATGGGAAATCGCTTTGGGACTTGTGCAAAGGGAAACGCCGGCAGACGTGTGATGGAAAATATAATACATATTATTTATAATTTTTGGTTATAAACAGATGATATAATGGGGTCATGTTTTGTTTATGTTGCTCTGTTATCATATTTCCGACGGGTGGTTGTTATTAACTGACTTTAAAGAAGGAGGTTATCTATACGTTTAGTTTATGTTTTATGTTTGTTCAGAGATTACCCCGCCAAAAACAAACCGTATTTCATGTTTCATTTTAGGAACTTATATCATCATTAGGAGATGGGTCCTATACAAATTTTGTTAAGATTCATGGTTTTTGGCAAGCCTTTTTATTTGCAGATGAAGGAATATGTAGTACAGGATATACGATATTAGTTCATTTATTTAAAGTGCTAAAAAAAAGTTCCAAGTTTGAGAAGTATACATTTCTAAGAGCATATTTTGTTGAATCAGGCGTTATTTTGCTGAAATCCATTATAACTTATAATTATAACAATAAGCCTTTATTTTGCTATTTCCGGTTACTTAGCAAAATAAAGGCTTATTTTTCATTTCTCTAAGGGTCACTGAGTTAAATATTTAACACTGAGTTAGCATCTAACTAGGGTTAAATCACCTTATATTTGACAATTTAACTCAATATTAACTGTAACTCGGGAATGTGCAAGTGGCCCTAAGAGCAGTTAAATTTATTTCAGAGTTAAATAATGAAATTGTATACAAGAATATACTTGGCATCTGTAACATGCGCTTACAATTTGTTGGAGGTTAAATCAATGAAATCGGGCTAGTCATCGAACTCCTCGCCCTGCTGCTAAAATTATCAGTACGTCCCATTCTGGCTTCTTCAAATGCAGGAGAAGGACAGACGAAACTGCGAGAACCAGCTAGGCATATACAGTGAACTCCTGGAGATTTGTTTCATTAAAAAGCCTTGGCGATTGCGACGGGATTGCATTTCTTCATAAATATCGTTCCGCTTCTTGCTGTAAAAATCTCACATTAATTAAAAAAACTGTAGTTTATGAAAGCAAGTTTATGACTTTTTCTTATTAAGATAAAAACTTGTTTTGATCATAAAAGTGAAACTTTTGTACTATTATTGAAGTATTTAAGATTTATGGAAACTTCAGAGAGGACCCGTTTTTTTATGATATTGGAAGGCAAACAAGCAGACGGATTTCCTGATGATTATAAATTCACGCCGCCTAGAGACACCAAAGGTGGTAATGGTGCGTTGCCAACCTGAGGCCGGGATGTTAGGCCTCGAGCAAAAGCAAGTTTACCGGCTACCTTACCCTCCGAACCGGAACACGTCATGACGTTATGACGGCAGGAATAATAGGTAAGGCGGAGGTACCAATCCGGGAGAGTCGCTGCTAAACTCTACCACCTAGTCAGATGTCAGTTTAACTTAGTTTTATCACAGATTAAGGAATACTGTTATATCTGCTTGGAGTCGATTTTGAAGGTTCATGTAGATACTTTTACACAAGCCAATATATTGTGCAATTGGTTTAGCAGGATAAGTCTTTTCAAGGTAGTATCATGAGTCTCCGAAACCGACGTGTTTGTATGAAAAGGGTAATGAATGTGAAGGAAGCCAGACAGGTTTGTCAGGACCGTAAGGTCTGGCACTCGATACTCTCTGCGTACCTCGTAAGGGACTTGGCGTGAATATATGTTTCTATGTATGTACAAATATACACGGCTCTCCTGATGGTAAGAGGCGACCGTAGCCCAAAGACACCATACACGTTGGCGCATCGCTATTCGGTGGCTTGGGTCAGCAGCAACCCTACCCTCTGGAATGGAACATAAGACTGTCACGGCACAGGAATAAAATGACCCATTAAACTTTGCTCGTCTCGTACAAGCTATATTACAAGAGGGCAGATAGTCTTTTCTACACGGAAGACCTGGACCGACTTGTGGAAAATCTGTGTCTCTAGCATAACCGCGATTGATGCCAATTTTTTTTTTGACGCCGATTCTAATGAACTGGTCGTGACAAAATTTAGCTAATAGGAATTTTATGTTCCGAGGTAGGTTACATGATATTTTTTATCCCGCTTACTAAAGGAGTTCCCATGGGGTGGGGTAAAAGTCAAAATTTAAATTGAGCTGTAATACATTAAGTCGTAGTCCGATTTAGTTTCTCTATTTTTGATTTTTGATACGAGTTTTAGCTTTACAACTTGTTCTGCAATTTTTTTCATAGTCATAACTTTTATAGTATAGAAAGTACAGACATAACAATACCCAGTTTAAAGTGACCAAATAACTTCAAATCGATAATACCTATATAGAAACATTTGAACGAACAGGTCGAAAAATAGATACATAACTATCATCACACTAAGTCCCCCAGTTGAATTCGGAAATTATATTTAAATTAATTAAATGGTGTTTGTTATTTCAATATTCAAAAAAATAATATAACTAAAACGAAACAAATTACGTTTTTATGTTTTAAAAAGTCACTTTGACCGGAAACTTTCGTTGTGTACCTATTAGGTATATCCAAACGATTTTATGACGATAACGTTCAGTTTGTGTAGTACTGTAATTCACGAAGTTTTCCGCTTCAAGGTCAATTTTTCCTTTTTAAATATATGTAGGTATTTTCGTAATTTAAATTCAATTCAATTCAAGGTGTCTTGTGTAACCCAAGTCAGAGTCAGCACTTAACGTGTACAAAAAAAGTATCATCTCGCCCATATCACCGAAGAGGTAAGCAGAAGCACAATCAGGGCGCCCACGACTAGCCGAAAACACCAAGTCCCACAATGTGATAGGCGGCAAGCTAATCGCCAACCGGACACGTATCCTGAGCCACATTTTTTATTAGAAAATAGGAAAAACCAAATTTTCTTTTTGTTGCCCGACCAGGGATTCAAAGCCGGGACCTCATGCAGTCAAGTCCAACACCTGAACCGCTAGACCACAGAGGCGAAATGATGTATGATAATGTCGTATACAAATTTGTTAAAAAAAGCCTAGAGCAGCGATGCCTCTCATTCTCTCGTTAGATATAGTAATAAGACAAGTCCGACGCTTTTTAGTCCCCCCAAAAAAAAATTAAAAACATTATTCATTTCAGAATTTTCCGTAATAAACTTACGTAACATATGAACGTTCAGAAGTGATCGTGTATCGGTGTTAGTATTTTCCTGCATTTTTTGCGATGCATTACCTAAACACCGATTAGCCATAGTGCTGCACACTGAGCAGCCGTGACGAGGGACAATAGCTTGCGGCATTGTGACACCACTTCTATTGTAAATTTCATTCGATTCTGTGCAGGAATGTCGCGTTTCTCAATTAGCAAATCGCTGATTGAATCTGCTGAAGGATCTTTCTTGAGGTGAAAATTTTATACCCCGATTTCTTTTGAGTTTAAAAAATATAGTTTGGATTTTTAAACTAGGTTGTACATTTTTATTCAGTAAACAATGAAAGTGCAGTAAAACTGCAAAACACCAATTCCGATAACTCTAATTCAGCGTCACTATTTCATAAATCTTTTTTCGAAAAACAGTTAATGCCTCCGAGATGGACCCACATATAAATACTTAATAATGTACAGTAGTAAATGACAGTAGTAGTTTAAATTATGCACTTCGGCTATATAAGTCAAGCTTCGGAAATCCGAATGTATTTTAAAGATGTCTATATGGAGTTGTTATTACACATTTATTACAAATGATTGTTTAATATAGATTAGGTCAGCCAATTTAAAAATAAAAGTATAAAGACTAAAAAACGTATAGCCGAAGCGCATAATTTAAATAGTAGTACCTACTGTATACTCTCAGAAAGCAGACGTTGGATTATGGTTAAATTAATATGGAACAACGTCAGAATCATATCTAAACAAATCAAAATGGAATCATCAAAATCGTTTCGTCATTGGCCAAGTAAATGCATTACAAACAATGTAATAAACTGGTTATTTTTATTTCCGTAATTAGCATCTACTACTCATAAACGTCGTTTAGGTTTTAAAGATTTCAAGTTTAAAACCTTTGAAAGTAGTAACAATTGGTTCCTACTTAGCAGCTCGTAAGAGGATATCTGTGGTCGTTTCAATACCATCGCATTTTGAAATGACTAACCAGGATTGGTATCATTGCTTTACTTATTCCTGCTGTCATAATGCAGAGGGGTAAACTAACTCGCGCTAGAGGCTTAACATCCCAACCTTCATCAGTATTATTAGGATTAGCATTATTTCCAACAATTATTATCAATAAGCCACATGTATTTTGTAATATAAAAAACTTTTTCTTCGCTTGTTGCCTTCTACTGCCATGAAAAAATATTAAATTTGCAATTTACACGTTGACTCTATTGAAGTTTCAATGAATGTAAAACTGTCAAAAATCCGCCCAACATCAGAATGTAACTTGATAATCTTGCCATGGCCTCTTAGGAAATACACCCGAAACAAGTCTTCCAAATCGATTTAGGCTTCTTTTAGTAATTGGAAAACATACATCCAAAAATACTCCAACTAATTGAGAACCTCCCTTTTTTAAATTCATTAAAAATAAGTACAATTCTTGTCCATTACATATCCCTTTAACGTTGCACAATGAAATGCATCTCACACAACCTTAAAATATACATTATACATTTTATAACCTAGATTAAAACGCTCGATACATTTTATATACATTTTAAAGGCTTTGTTTACATTCATATAAGGCTATAGTTAGACCTTTCGAATGTATGTCTGGTTTCAAGGTACGTCAAGAGTTGCGTAAGAGCGAGTTATTCGATCACGAAGTAAGATGCCTTTGTCAGGTCCTTTGTTTACGATTTACGTGGTGTCTGCAGTTTGTACAGGTGAGTCGAAAAGGGCAAATACAATACCAATTTGTACAGTCTTTTACAAGATTACTAGCTGTTGCTCGCGACGTCACCCGCGTCTACAAATTATTAAATTGCTATGCGTAAGCACGTTGATATCTATATATATATATATATCCTATTAATATTATAAATGCGAAAGTTTGTAAGTATGGATGTATGGATGTTTGTTACTCTTTCACGCTCGAATGGCTGAACGGATTTGTCTGAAATTTGGAAGACAGATAGATTGTGACCTGGATTAACATATAGGCTATTTTTAATCCCGATCGCACACCGGGTTTCTGTGAAAACGCGGGCGAAGCCGCAGGTAGCAGCTAGTATATATATATATAAGAAAGTCGGGTTTGTCATAACACTTATAACTCGAGATCTGCTGGACCAATTTTGATGGTTTTTGGTTCAGTGGATTTGTCTTCACCCCGAATAGCAGAATACATTTTAAAAACAATAAAAATAAAACAAATTATGTTAATGAAAGATTTTATGAAAGATGAAAGATCTGTTTATTATAAAAGATGAATCAGTCGTGATAGTTGAACCAATTAGGCAAAAAAATTATTGAGAGGTAGCTTAGAACCGGGAGAAGGATATGGGGTACATTTTATCCCTTACAACAACGAGGAAACCAGGAAAAACGACATTTTAATTTTTCCTGTATAAACTGAACGGGCGGAACGAAGTTCAGTTCACGAAGAACAGCTAGTATCAAGATAAAAGTAGCCTATGATGCCTTTCTCTTAGGTTTAGTCTACTTTTGTACTAAAATCATTAAACTTGGTTCAGCTATTTTGATGTGAAAGAAGGTCAATCAAAAGCCTTTAGCAATTTGGATGGATGTGACATCTCTCGCGCGACATTTTTCTTATTTTTTCATTAAAAGCTATCATCGCCTTTAGTAAAATTTTGATTAAATATAATCTATAAGTCCCGAGTTCAAATCACAGGTCGGGCGACAAACAAATTAGTTATTGTATATTTTCATTCTATTGGAATATTTCAATTGGATATGTGGCCGTTTGGCGATAGGCTTGTCACCTATCACATCGTGACACTTAGTGTCTTAGGCTAATCGTGGGTGCCTTGGTTGTGCCTCTGCCTAACCTTTCAGCGATATGGGCGTGCACATAATAAATGATTGTACTATAAAGTGCAAACTGTTTCTTGATTTGAATGCTTTGCAGTTAGTGGTAGATAAAATAGATATAAGTTTAGTAAAACATCTTTTAATTTGTTCACGACTTGTAGGTGTATTTTATATTATAACTAGCTGACCCCGCAGACGTTGTTCTGCTATATTTTTAACGTGATTTATTTAAAAAAAATAGGGTGAGTCACCCTTATCACTTAGGGGTATGAAAAATAGATGTTAGCCGATTCTCAGACCTACCCAATATGCTTACCAAATTTCAGAGGAATCGGTCAAGCCGTTTCGGAGGAGTATGCAGATTAACATTGTGACACGAGAATTTTATATATAAGATTTCTCAGTTAATAGAAATTACAGTACAACATTGTGAAGAAGTTTATCTGTTTTCGAAAGTTGTAAGTTTAAAAAATAAAATAATAGGACTTAGAAGGAAAATCGATATACGATCGATTGAATTGAATTATGTAGGTATAAAATTGACAAAAAAAATATTTCATCATATTTTATCTCAACATACTCATACATACATATCTTCACGCCAAGTCCCTTACGGGGTAGGCAGAGAGTATCGAGTGCCAGACCTCACGATCC
>NJDC01003967.1:66870-91070 GCA_002245475.1 Calephelis virginiensis
TCGTGACTCGCAAACCATGTCCTAAGTTCATAAATATATACTACTAGCTACACTGTGTGCGTATTTGATTCCAATCGGTTAAATAATTTAGGAGTCCATCGCGTATAAACAACGTATCGCGTAATTTAGGGCTAGGTATACCTAAATATGAAAATGTAGTTGTTTATTTGTTTGCTTTTCTGTTTTTCACGTCGCTACTGAGCGATTTTATGGTTTATTTTTGCAAGATATCTATGTGTAGGGAGATAGAGGTCTGAAAATTGGCATATGTTACTTTTTTATGATAATGGAACGCAAACAAGCAGACGGATTTCCTGATGGTAAGAAATTCATGCCGCGTAGAGACACCAAAGGTGGTAATGGTGCGTTGCCAACCTGAGGCCGGGATTTTAGGCCTAGAACAAAAGTAAGTTTACCGGCTACATTGCCCTCCAAACCGGAACACGTCAACGGCAAGCATTGACGTTATAGCAGCAGGAGTAGGAAAGGCGGTGGTACCAATTCGGACGAGTCGCTGCGAAACTCTATCACCTAGTAGGATGTCACGGTGTTAGTGACAGAAAGCCTATGCTCGCCTTTAACGCGCTGCCTGACAGGAAAGCAAATGGTCTATTCTGCAAAGAAGCACGGACCAACACGGGGAGCTTTTATCGAGAACGTTTACACGGGTGCCTGTTCAATAGCTAAATAGCCTTACTACTCGGCTAAACCGGTGGGCAACATCTGGGCAAACATATTTCCGCTCCTATTTGACCAATTATAATGAAGCTCAGGCTTTATTTGACATAAAATTTAAAAAAATACGTGGATTTTAAAAGCGTCTCGCTGACATATCACAATTTATATCTGTTTCATTGTCTATTGTTCAAAGTTACATCATAATCAGTCGTGTACCAGAAGCGTAGAATCTAAGCGTAAAATGGGATTAAACATCTTAGGTAGAGACATCAATAGAATCATAAATGTATCGTAATCGATACATTAAAAAAGAAAAGCAAAAATCATTACCATAACTTTATGAACTGAGTTTGGTAAAGCAAAGGTGATTCGTTACTCAACATAATTTTTTGATTTACAGATCGGATAGCTAACAAGCAGACAAATTTCCTGATGATAAGAATATAAAATAAATATACGTACCTAATCTAAAGATTATCACCAGATAAACGAGAGCAAAGGATGTTCCGCCTCATGTGCAAGAAATTGAAAAAACATGCGAAGATTCGCGCTTAAAACTATAGTTTTAATAAAATATTGATTAGATTCTATTGAGCCATACTTTCTGAATATAAATTCATAATCAAAATCGGTTTACTTTTTGTAAGTTAAAAGCAAACTTAAGCAGTCAATAATTTCTAACAACGGCCTTTCGGATTGCAATAGAGTTTAATTAGTAAACGAAGTTATGATTCCAGGTATCGAGATCGTACGGTGAAATCGTGAGCAGTTGTGGTTAGATTGCGTCGGTTCACTGTAATTAGTGCGTAAAATTTTTGTCAATTACTAAGTTTTGTATTCGACTCGATGCAGATAGCTCGAACCTTATATATTGCCACAAGTTGTACAGTTGATGTATGGCAATATGAATTAAAAAAACATTGGTCTGTCTTTTCCTGCCGATTCCTTTGAAGTTCGTAAGAGATGAGCAAAGTTTGTCACTAATATCGTGACCAAGACTAGGCGGTGCTGTTTAAGAATTTTAATCCCATTTTACGCTTGGGTTCTACGCTTATGGTACACGACTAATTATGGTGTAACTTTGATCAACATACAACTGAAAAAATGAACAAATGAGAGAGGTATAAGGTAGAGCAGAGGTGTGGGTGTTTTTTTTTTTCAAGAAAGTTGACAAAACTTTATTGAAAAATTCTAGACCCATCTCACTTTTGAGCCACGTTTACAAGTTGTTTTCAAGGGTCATCACGCAGAATTCGGTTCTGCGTGATGACCCTTGAAAACAATTATCACGCAGGACGATTTCCAACCTCCCGAACTAGCCGGGTTCCGTAAAGGCTATAGCACCGTAGGCCACATTCATACGCTGCGCCAGATTATACAGAAGTCTGAGGAGTATAATTGGCCATTATGTCTAGTGTTTGTGGACTACTACGAGCAAGGGAGGCCTATGTCCAGCAGTGGACGTCCCCGGGCTGATGATAATGATGACTAGGCGGTAGAGTTTTGCGATATCACCCCATATGTCACCACCATTTAGTTTGATGTTGATAAGATGCAATTTTTTATTGTATCTTCTTCGTTTCACCCCTTCAGTTTGTATAAAAAAAATTGAAAAATGTTTTTTCCTAATTTCCTGCTTGTCGAACGAGATAAAAAGTATACTATATACATTTCCTGGTTCTAAGCTACCTCCCGATTAATTTTCAGCCAAATAAGTTCAGCTGTTCTTGAGTTATAAATAATATAACTAAGACGACTTTCTTTTATATAAGTATACAGATTGAAATGTTCCCATACTTGGTGCTTGGAGAAACTCCATTTTAATATAATTAATATAAGAACACACAAATTAATTAAAATTACCTTAGCCCTAAAGATGTAAAAGCGAAACCTGTTGACTAATTTTGTTAATTTAGATGAAAATACAAGTGATAAATTAAGTGATAGAGTGCAAGTGTATTCTTATATTAATTATTGCTTCCCGAGACAAGTGAGCAGGCGGATATCCTAATAGCAAGATGTTAAATTTGCGAATTTACAAGTCAGCTATTTAATTTACCTTTCATGTTATGGCCATTCAGAGTATCTTCACGCCCATATCCCCGAAGAGGTTGGCAGAGGTACAACCAAGGCACCCACGACTAGCCGAAGACACTAAGTCTTACAATGTGATAGGTGGCAAGCCTATCGCCAACCGGGCACATTTCCAATACCGACCAACATTTTTTTTATTAGAAAATTGGAAAAATCCAATTTTATATTTGTTGTAATTTTGTTTTATGGCCATTCAAATTCTTAAATCGTAACACGACAGTGGCAAGTACAAACAATAAATAAATAAATATCCCTGGACAAGTTACACAAATTGAAGCTAACCCCAAACTAAGCTAATTATATGCTTGTGTTATGGGTGTTAGTCAACGATACTAATACTTAAATAGATACAAGAAAAAATTTAACAAACACCCAGACCCGGAAATGCAGACATCTAAATAAATAATCTAATCACTCAAATGCCTGCCCCCGTCGGGAATCGAACCCGAGCCTCGCGGTTGATCGGTGTAGTTAGGCGTGTACGCTAGCCACTCGACCAACGAGGCGGTCGATGTTATCAAATGATATGAAAAAGTACCAAACCGAGCAACCCTTTGCAAGTCTTTACCAGGTCTACCCTGTCATGGTCCGGGATGTCTGAGAAGATATTCTTATCTGACTCTTTGTCTGATAGCTCCTAAGAGACGAGCACCAGTTGAATGGACCATTACTAATAAGACCAGCTGTAGTAGTACAGTGATGTGCAGCAACTTAGAAGGGTAACCTTACTTGTTCTTTACAGCCATAATTACTCTCATATTCTGGTCCAGAGGGTAGAAAGGACATGCACGACAGGTCTAACATACCCCTCATAACCCTCTTAAAAATCTATGGTGCTGAAAAGCAACAGTTGTCTTGTACCATTAGGAGAGTCGTATGACTGTTTGCTGCCCTGTTATAAATATCAAAATAGGCTCTTTTACATTTAAAATCATAAACAAAATCTCAAAGAAGGAAAATATATATAAAAACAATAAAATCCAATTTAAGAACAAACAAAGTTAATTTTATTTGGGGAAGCTTGAATTGAGCGCGCTATGGCTTCTTGGATTGTTTACGGGAACTTAAGAGGTCTTTGTGGGAATTCCGTAAACTGTGTAACTTGTCTCCAAGGGCTCAACTTGATAATTAAACTTGTCGCCATTATATCACCTCGGGGAAACGGAATAAATAAATGGTAAGATTTATTTCTAGATGCTGGTGAATCTTATTCATATACTATTTATTTCACTGTCTATTTATTTTACATACTCTTTATTTTCCGGTACATGTAGCTGATCCGACAAAGCTGTCCTTTCTCCATTTTTTCCTGTATCCTGTCATTGATTTCGAATGTCAGTCAACTGAGAGTTGTTTTGAATCTGTTGAGTCAAATTTCATGACACATGATTTTTTCAGCTGTAGTTAATACTACAATTGAAATCCTAGACTGCTGACGCGTGAGCATTTTCCTTCCCTTTTTAAATACATAGATAACTCTGTGTTCGAGTATACCTTACTACTGAAAATGGCTGCACCGAAATTCAAGACAGGTTTGCGTTTAATGTAGATCCAGACAAACACACACGCATTTAATAAAAGAGGAAACTACGGGCTTAATAACAGTATTAAATAGATGATTCATTATCTGAGTGTGCTCGGGTTTTAAGTACTATAAAACAATCATCACTTTATGTAATTTCATATCAGAAATGTGACCTATATTAAATTGCACCAGTAACTAGAATATGACAGTTGGAAATTAAAATGGAATCCCCCGTTCATAGAGAAAGACAATTTTAATGTTGCCAATTTATACCTATTTTTTCTAATTTAGTAGAATTTCGTGTATGTTTAGTATTATTATTTATATATATATATATATATTATTCATGTACTTTTGATGTTGCCAATTTATACCTATTTTTTCTAATTTAGTAGAATTTCATGTATGATCGCATCACGCATGCAAATTAGGTCGTAAAATAGTTTTAAGACCCTAAAGCTTCGTCATTATTTTGTATTGTTTTTATATATTGGTATTTGTTATAGGAAGGCAAACAAGCAGACGGATTTCCTGATGGTAAAAAAATCCACGCCACCTAGAGACACCATAGGTGGTAATGGTGCTTTATCAACCTGAGTTCGGGATGTTAGGCCTCAAACAAAAGTAAGTTTACCGGCTACCTTACCCTCCGAACCGGAACACGTCATGACGTTATGGCGGCAGGAATAGGTAAGGCGGTGGTACCAATCCGGGCGAGTCGCTGCGAAACTCTACCACCTATTCAGATGTCACAGTGTTAAAACGGTAAGCTTATGCTCGCCTTTTACGAGCTGCCTGGCAAGGAAGGCAGATGGTAAATTCTGCAAAGCATCCCGGACCAACACGGGGTGTGTTTGCTTAGTTATTATTTTGTAATTTTATTGTGTAATGTTTTGTGTTAATTACAAATATTATTTACTATATTTTAGAACTTGATACTTAAAAATCAAGAGTTGTAAATTCAATTTCTATGAATTTCTAAATTATTTTGAAATTGTTTGCCACCTGATTTGTAATTCGGTTATGAAATTTAGTTTGTTAATCAAAACCACTTGGGAGACCAAATGATTAGAGTCTGGCAAACAAAAGTAGACACTCGTATTATTTACAAACTTTTTGTATGGCAATGATTCTAAGAATGTCAACATAGACGACCAAATGCCAAGATGGCGACTATCATTTTGAATTGTTTTGAAAATATTTCTGTCCTTACGCGTTAAATTAGGAATAAAACGATTAAAAGCAGGGCGTAACAATTTTTGTTTTGCATGACTACCAAATTTAGGGAAAAACAATAAATACAATTTAAATATCACGGTAATTTAAGTTTTGAGATAACAGATTGTTATATAATTAATAGGCTTTCAAAGTGTACTTTTTTTAATTGCTGCTCCTTTTTAGCCCTTTCTTTAGTTGTTAGACTCTAACAATAGTGATTCTATTTTAAAAAAAAAATGTTTTGATATTAAGATTTTGATATTATTTAATATTAAGTTCCATTTTTAAAAGTTATGATTTCAATTTGAAATTAATTCGCATTATTAATGTGCGATGTACATAACTGCAAAGCTGGAAGCTTTATAATAGGCTCTTAGCTCGCTTGGCAAGGAAGCGTTTTTCATTCACATGACACTCCTGGAGAGAAGGTATCTCTCCAGGAGGGTCTTGGTCTTGAAAATGTGTATGTACGTACGTTCAAATATCGGATTTCAAGTTTTTTGGTCATTTTATACTAAGTGTAGTTTAGTCTGTAATTTATAAACTACAAAACTTATGAATTAGAAACACATATTCCCTCATAAACCCCTTTGGTGAGTTCCTTGGATGGTAAAACCTCTAAACAGATAGATAAAAAAATCTAAAAATGTGTTTTACCATCTCTTTTCAGTCACCGTAGATGTAACGCAGAACTAAGAGGTCCATAGAAATTATGTTAAGCTAGCAATAAGACTACGTTCTGGACATTATCCACCTGCAAATTTTGCATACCTAATGAAAAAAAAAGATTCACCTAATTGTGAACTTTGTAATAAGATAAAAGATGTGCAACATTTGCTGATAGAATGTGGTCGGAACAAAAATGAAAGAACATTACTGGTGCAAGAATTTCAGTTAAACGAAAACAGTGTAGGTTTAGTGCAGAAAATTTTGTTAAGTCCAAACACAGAATTGGCAAAAAAATTTTGTCAACTAGCTAACGACATTGGTTAGCTAGTTGACAAAATTTAGGTATAGTATAATTATTATTAAGTATTTAATTTTTATATATGTAAATTTTTTTTTTGTAATATGAGGGACAAAAGTGTGATCGGGTACGATGGGGTTGACATGTCTTTGAACAAAACCCCTCTAAAACATAAAACTAAAAAAAAAAAACTAAGAGTTTAGATGCAATTATGCAAGGGTCGTTTTGCGGCAAAAGCTAAACTAAACCGTGCTCACAAATAATACTGTCTAGTAGGTATACAGAATTAGTATTTCAAGCAGGTACACTAGTATTTCGCAGTTGTTCCGCTATCTCAGTAATTTCGCAAAGGTTCGTTGCCGCATGGAAACGCGTCGGCGTGCTAGCTGCTAACAGCTCTAAATCGCTTGATTTGAGGGAGACTAAATAAAAAATATAAATGCGCTTATTAATTATACATAAATGTGGTGCTGCGACCAAGTTTTAGTTTTAGGCTGCATTTGCAAGAAATGTCGGTTACTACTTCAAATGTTATCAATTATCCAGCGGATGTGGAGCAGCCAATATGTCTCGAGATACTTTATAGGACATAATATAGTTTAAATATGTCTGCATTACATTGCTGGGTGTGGCAAGGACAGCCACCGCTCTACAAAGTGCAGACATACATGCATTATGCAATATTTCGATATTCACGTAGCTATTTTATGATTTGAAAGTTAGCAAAGCCTTTTTGTATACGCACAATCACGGGAAGTTTATATATTTCTGTGGCCATGATTTCGGCGTTTGTTAGTTACGTATATTCCAGCTTATTAGATATGGGATCCGGTACAATTTATTATGATCGAGGATTAACATTCAGATTGGCAATCAAAGCTTTTTCAGTATGTACAGATTACCTGTTTTCTTAACATTCTTCTTTTTCTTATCATTAGGAAATTCGCTTTTTGTTTGACTTCCAGTTTAAAACAAAAAGAAACTTGAATTAGATGTCAAGGGGACTCGACCATTTAAGATTATCACCGATCAAGCATACATCCCTACACAGATACAAAAGAAACACACAACCCCGTCTCAGTAAAAAAAAAACAACGGGTTGCACTCCGGGAGTGCCGGCAGAAGTGAAAACTGGAATAGTAACGTTGTGCATTTTTGATATTTTAGAATGGTTAGGGAATAATTTTGCACGAATTGCTTTAATGATCAGTATGAAAGTACTATCATTTATGTGGTAGAATACAATATTCATTTATTGCTATCGTATACAAACATGACAACACGGACATTCGCGCAAGCGCTCTGCGCCGTCTAAACGAAACAGCAGGCGTAGGCATACATTTTCGAGGCGCCGTAGAAAAAGAAAAGAAAAGAAAAGAAAAGAAAAGAAAAGAAAAGAAAAGAAAAGAAAAGAAAAGAAAAAATATTTATTTGCGGAATATGAAATTGCGGAATAGAAAGAGAGGGGGATACTTCCTCTCCTACGACGCGCCGGCTGTTTACTCTCCATCCGTCTTACGAATTTTCTATCAGGTCACCTGTCTTGACGCTAGTTTAGAAGTTTGTACCTATTCAAAAAAAGTGCGCAACGCCGCTAAAGAAGTTTTCACTTCAAAATCAGTAAAAATTATAAGGCACGCGCACGGAATCACCGGTAAAAATAAGGATGGTACGCGGTACCACCAAACAAAAGAAAATATTAGTCATTTATATCCAACAACACCGTAACAACTTCCTGCTTGTACTGAGAATTGATTTTCGATTGCAATTGCTTGGTATTGTTAATTGTTATCTATAATATCTATTACCTGATAATTGGTATCAGACATGCCGAATTACCGACTTGCAACATTCCAGAGCTTGGGGTCACTCAAGGTTAATTTTTTTTGGTTTAAAAGAAAAACAAGTAGACGGATTTCCTGATGATAAAAGATAAATGTTGCCAACCTGACCCCGAAAAGGAAATCTCTTGCATGAGCAAGTTTACCTGTTGTCCATAACGTTAAAAAAGAACACGACAATGGCGAGCATCGATATTGTGGCTAAAGAGAAAACAAGAATCTTATATTTCAAAACTTGACTACATTTATTGACACCATACAAATACAAGACTACATATTGATAATATACAAGGAGTCAAAAGTTTGAATGGTTGTATATCGTTGACTTTACATGGATAACTTAGGAACTTGCCAAAAGTCACAAATTCAGCTCCTATAGGAAAATATTTCTTCATTAAATTTTTTAAGCTCCCTCCTTTGTTAATAAGTAAACGTTCGAAATATAAACGGAAACGTTCGGAAATAAAGCAGAAAATTGATTCTGCACTTCCGCAAATTCTATTTATAAAATAACGCATTTCCATTGTATTACTTACTAGACGGATCTCATGCGGCACCAGACACTATTCTGGTGTGCGGTGATGTGGATTTTAATTTTGAAATATTACCGCTTCTTGAGGTCCCGGGTTCGATCTCCGGGTCGGGCAACCAAAAAATTTGAAAATGTATATTTTCAATTTTCTAATAAAATTAACGTTGACGGGATTGGATATGTGCCCGGTTGGCGATAGACTTGCCACCTATCATGTTGTGGGACCTAGTGTCTACGGCTAGTCGTGGGTGCCCTGGTTGTGCCTCTGCCTACCCCTTCGGGAATATGGGTGTGGAGATACTTGTTTTTTTCAGTAAAAAAACAATGTTTTATTGTACAAAATTAAAATCTGCATCATATCACAGGAGCGGTGCCACGTGCGATGTGATATCGGCCTAAGTAATCATAACTCAAATAGAAATTCCGCATCCTAGAAGAGAGTCGCCTCTTCATCAACCTGCTAAAGATCGGACCTTTCTTCTGAAACAGAGAGTTAATACGGCAATACATTCTCATTGCCTTCGACCTCAGCATTACTTTCCATCAAGCGAATTGATGTAAGTGATTCATATTTCCGCACTGACATTATACATGCGACAGTGTGTTTCTTTCTCATGCTTTCATATAATGGAACGACGTTATGATATAAATTTTAATCATGTCCAAAAAGGTTATTAACTCAACTGTATGTTCAATATCTAACTGTATGTTCTTTCGAGGTTGTACTGTATAAGTTTTATCATAATCTCACCACTATTGGATGTTAATACAATTTTCGTAGGAACATCTCGAAATGATCTTTCGAAAAAAGAATAATCAAATCGTGACGTGGTAATGAAATAATTGGAGTAAGTTATTTGCAGTTTATTTGCTGTTTAATTTAGGAGACTAAATTATTGTGACAAATGGTGCTTTTTAGCCAAATATCTAAAAGGGTTAACGGAGAGTTATGTAACTTTTAAACATGGGCTTAACCGCGAGCAACATGTATTTTTCAACTGGATGTTGTCCCGAGGCGTTGACCGCGTATTCCCACAAGAATGTTCCTTTGGGAACACGCGGTAACTAATTACGGGATAAAAAACTATTATATCTGTTAATGCAAATTACCCTCTATTGGCTAATATTAATATCCTATCTACGGATAAAGATATACCTTCTAGAGTTTTGTTGCTAAGATGTGTGCTGATCTAAAATAACACAATCTCTTATCTTAGATAGGTTATTAATATTGGCTGTATATGTACCGAATTTCATGAAAATCGGTCGAGCAATTTTCGCGTGAAGGAGTAACGAACAAACAGACAAACTTTCGCATTTACAATATTAATAGGATAAAAAGTTGACTTAAGTCAAAAACCATGTTAAGACTGCTAGATGAGTTTGTAGCCGTATATAATTTCCTCACAAACGGTTACATTTAAGTTTAAATCAATTAGTTCTAAAGGCGAACAGCTAAGTATTTTAATTATACTCAAGTTGGTAACAGATTTCTGAATAAGCCGTTTGTATTTTCTAAACTGGCCTACGCCTGTGACTTTTAAAACAAGATGTTATTTATCTCCAATCAATGATCTGATCTGAGCTGCAACTTGACGGTTTTTATGAACCGTAGTTGTTTAAGTATAAGAAGGCAATTAACTAACTACTAATTTACTAACTCATAGTAAGAAACAAGGTGATCTGCTTGTTGGAATAGACCCTCCGACTCCGAGGCAGTTCATAAGAAGTGATCATAGGTTATTGGTCATTAAAAAACAAGAGCACTGCAGCAATTTGCCCGGGATCCTCCACCTTGATATCTCTGACATGTTCCGGTTTGGAGATTAGGGTAGCCGATAGACTTGTACAACAGGCCTGACATCCCGGCCGTAGGACTGTAACACACCTACAACATCTGTGGTGTCTACAGGTCACGGTTATATATTATTATCAGAAGAGCCTTGCTCTTATTCGCTGACCTTTTCCATAAAAAAATAAATCTCCTATCTATAAATACTAAAAGTAGTATCGGTGCGACTTCTATCTAAGATTATTATAGTAGCCACACCTCTTAGCCAAGTTTAGACCGAAACGGAACCGGTTCTAAAGCGAGCACTGACGTTACGAAGACAGATAGTATAAAGAGGTGGCACTTAACCTGGCGAGTCGTCACAAACTTTACTACATAGTCATGGTCACGGTGCTAGTGACAACTTTATCGACGCTAGTCTCTAACGAGTTACTTGGTAAGAGAGCACTTCATGATTTATTCTAAAAAGTCCGATACCAAAATGAGGAAATTTCAAAATTTCAAAATTATCTTTATTTCACGTTAACCTACAAGAGGGACTTGTGATTGGTCTATATAATACCAAAAAAATAACAAAAAAATCTACCACCGGATCGGAACGCGGCCTCACACTGCATTGTACACTAATTGAAGGTTTGGAAAATTAATTGGCCAAAACCTATCAAAATTGATCCAGTAGTTTTACTATTACGTTGTACAAACAAAAGAAGCGTGGAGTTTTGGCGCCATCGTGAATGAAAATGGTCGTAATTTTTTCATTATTATTGAATTTCGTGTTTACATTGAGTGAAATAATTTAGACCAGAATTAGATTATTTCGTTCAGTGAAAGTGCACAAATGAAATAATCATGAAGAAATGAGTGTATCAACTATTTCCTCGCTGCCGTCAAATCTCACTAGATGATCTTGAGTAATGAAGACACCGCTTTACTCAAGACTCTGACCTGACATAACTTTGTACATAGTTACTAATGACTGAATAAGAATTAACTAACTCTAAGCTAAAAAAGTCGTGAAAAAAGATGGAAAGCCATATTTATAAAAGAAGGAGAAGAAGAACAAAAGAAGCAATTTAAAAAGACTTACCAATACAACAAATAATATAATTCGAGAACAAATCTTGAATGTTGTCAATGTACAAACATAACTTCTACGATTTCGTATGTATAAATTCCATTAGTCCGAAGCGACGTCCGTTGCAACCATGGCAAATGGAGTGAATTATGTGGCTTGGTTACCATGTTGCGAACACATATTGTGGTTAACCGTTTTAATCGAAACGTTTAAATTGGATACTTCTTTAGTTGCTGGGCGGGAATTCTAACTTTAGAATTCTAATCTCAAGAATAATACCGTATCTCTAAATGCTCGTTAATTAATTAATACTCACCAATTAATTAAGGTGTAAAATTATAACTAATTACTAAATCTAAATATTTGCTGAACAGTGACCTTTTATAATACCTCAAGTTAGGTAATTTATTACTGTCGAATTCTAGTTCGACTGGTTTGATTTTAACCCATCTCAGTTTAACAACGTATTTTTAACATAATTTACGGCCAATACTAATAACCTACCTAGAGATAGAGATATAGGCCTTCTCGACTTATGCTGCTAAGACATTATTGTTATATATTGAAAAATAATACTGGTTATCTAAAATATCACGATCTCTTATCTTAGATAGGTTAATAATATTGGACGTTATTCTATAGCGGCTTTTGTTTCTAACCGTTAGGAAATCTGACTAGTTATATGTCCATCTGTAGTACAATCTAAACTTAGATTGTACTACAGATACAAGTACAATCTAAACTTAGATACTTCGAAAAAACCCATTCGTCATACTTATAGTTAAGAACCATTTCGATCACGTCAGTTTTCTAACAAGGAATCTTCATCGTAACCAGTCACACACACGTCAGTTATAACCAGCCCATCTTTCCGGTCGGAGTTTAAAAAGGAATCTCTAAAACTATACATAACAATATACTAACTATAAGTAGTTTCTATAATTTTTATTGCCGGTGTTTGATGGAATTCCATTCTGGAAACATTTTTTTCACTACACTTGTACTTTCCACAATATATTTTTTATTTTTATAGTTTAGCCAACCGGTACAGTTTAGCATCACCAGAGCTAGAACTATTAAAGTTTTAGATTCTATACTTCTTATCGTCGGTGCTTGGTGGAATTCCATTCTTGATGCAATTTATTTAATATATTTATATAGCCCTGATGATGTTTGTATAGCGAAACCGGTTGGCTAAACCAGAAAAATATAAAGTAATAAAATATATTGTGGAAAGTACAAGTGTTTCTAAATAAATTGCATATTAAAGTTTTGTTACTGAATTGGTATTGTTTTCAATAAAACTTCAGTAGTTATACCCCTGATGATGCTTGAACAGCGAAACCGGTTGGCTAAACTGTAAAAGTAAAAAATATATTGTGGAAAGTACAAGTGTAGTGAACAAATTGTTCTTAACTGTAAGTAGATATTTGTTTCTTAATTATTTCTCTGGAAAAGCCTCAGAATAGTTCGAGTATGTAAATCACTATCTGAAATTTAAACACGGCCGTTTTGACCTTCTTTATCGTGTATTATTCCACACATAATAGTATTTTTACGATTAGCCACAATAAAAGCTGAGTAGATAATTAAGTGTTCTAGATACATTTAACTGATAAGTTTAATAATTCACATATCATGAATGCAACATTGTAATTGCTTGTTTTAAGATAAAAGGTTTAAGTTACAAGCGTTCGCGAGGAATTTTTTTAAGCAATTACATTTCCACGACAACTGTTATCGGCGATTTAAATTTTTCTTTTTCAGGAAAATTTTTAATTTCATCTGCGGGTTCTTTGGTAGAGAAACAAACAGCTGTTAGTTTTTAGAGTCCTTACAATATTAAATTTTATATAGAATGTCTTCGTCGGTATCGTCGTTACATAATGAAATACTATGGCATATATACTTTCCAAAATATTTCCGGGCTCAGATGTAGAGCATTAAGCCTTTATTTTGCTAATTCTGCCAAACCTGTGTAACTGTTGTGGCGAGAAATCTTCCAGGTACAGAACTCACCACAAAGTGCACAAACTGAGTGTCAGTTGGTGTACTTTGTGGTTAGTACTTCGACAAGTTTGGCGAAGAACGTGACAAGTAAGATTGTTCCGGAGTTTAGACTTTATTCGCTCACGGTGGTAGATGGTGGCAATGTTCGTTATGATTGTCATCTTTAAAAATTACCTGAAACATTTTCCGCCACAAAAGTTACACTGCTGAATTAGCAAAAGAAAAGCACAATCTACAACTGTTATTATGGATTTCGGCCTCCTTAAAGAATGTGCTTTTCTAACAAGAAGTTTGTAAAAGAGGAGCATTGTTACGTTGTTACTAAAATTGTGACTAATGTCT
Organism: Calephelis virginiensis; assembly: GCA_002245475.1. Lineage (NCBI taxonomy): Eukaryota > Metazoa > Arthropoda > Insecta > Lepidoptera > Riodinidae > Calephelis > Calephelis virginiensis. The sequence continues at coordinate 80,945 of NJDC01003967.1, forward strand.
TTCAATCTCACACTAATCACTACAACCGTTTTGCTTAATACTGCGGACGCTAATGGTTTTCACTATCATGTTACGGTCTAGCGCAGGGGTGGAAAAATTCTTTTGACCGCAGGCCGGTAAGTTAACAAAAAATTTAGTGGCGGACCAGTAAATTATAATTAATCCTGAGGCGGGTCGGTTTATTAAAACACCTAAAAATAGCAGTAAATATTACGATTATAAATCGTTATATAAAGATAACATAAGGCATTTTTTATTTTATTTTATAATCCTTTCTTAAAATAAAATCTATTGAGAAAGTCTTAACATATGAAATACGCAATATATATGTTTGAAGTATCGATTCAGTACCTTAATTGTTCAATTTTCAATAGTCTTTTAACATTTCGACCATTAGTTTTTTTAAAAAGGTTCATATTTTTTTTAAAAGAACCCTCGGCCGGCCGGATTAAAACCTCTCAAGGGCCGGATCGGGCCCGCGGGCCGTAATTTGCCCAACACTGGTCTAGCGGGAAGGGCAACAGGTAAACCTACTCAGGAAAAATGACTTTATAGTGCAGCATTAAGTGTTTTAGGGCACGTATTATACCTTACCAAACGAAAATTAGCCTACATGTTTGATTTCAAGTTTTACATACAAAACTAAACCAATAAAATGATTCTATCTTTGCCACATTATGTTATTCTCTCATTTGTAAATAAAACATTTTGTATCACACAACGGAGTGTCGCAACGCAGTATTACGACGGCCTTCCGGATTAACAAAAAGTTTTACTTATTTTTCTAACGCTTAACGCTTATGACTTGAAATATGTTGTACTTTAAGTATAGGTTAAGTAATAATAAACAAGCGATTAATTGTCGGTAAACGTTCCACCGGGCGGCCGTGGATATTGGAAAGGATTTGAGGTTTTTTTTATTTGCACTATTAACGTACAAATAATTACATGTAAACCGGCTATTTACAGATTAACTAATTTTTTACTGGTCGATTGATAACATTTATATTAAGAACTATATTTTTTTTTTAATCAGAAGGCAAATAAGCAGTAAGACAAACAAAAAAATGGAGATAGCATAGAGATAATGAAATAAGCTTTGTCAATAATGTATAATATATCAGGCTAGGATGATTAATTAACTAAAAATACTATAAACTATGTCTTATCAAAACCAGTTCAGTAGAAAGTTTAAATTAAGGACAAAGTCATGAAAAATAATTAAAAGTGATCGTCACTACGAGTACTACGATAAAAATATTTTTTCTGCATTAGCGGTCTCTTCAACCGGAAGTAACTCAAAGTTTAATGAAATTTTGCAAAGTCAAGATTTGCTGCATTTGGAAATATAGCACGTGTCAAATTAGAACTACTTAAATATATACTTATTATAAACTTATGTAAATTATAAACTTAAGCGTTAAATTCTGACAAATTTAACCTTTGCTAAAAGACATAGGCTTCTTAATATTCAATTATATTGGACACAAAATTAAAGGCTTAGTGAGGCCCTTAATAATAGGTGATAAAATATAATACCTGACGTTGTTGCAATGCTAGTACACTTACACACAATTTACAATTTTATTATTATAGCATTGGATAAATACGTGCTAAACAAAAAAAAAACAACCTGTTAGGCGTAGTTGAAGAACAATCGCCTTACATTCTTAAAAGCTTTGACTTAAAATAAAAAAAATACCCTAGACAAATTACATAAACATACACATATGTTTAGTTCATTACATTAATGCCTGCCCACGTCGGGAATCCAACACGAGCATCGCGGTTGGTAGGTGAAATTAGGCATGTGCATTGTACGCTAATCCCTCTGCTAACGAGGCGAATAATATATTAATTACTATGTACATTCGATATTGTGTATTAGGATTTTGATTACAATAATAACGCTTGGATATAATTAATTATATTTCACGAAATTTAGGCTTACGTTGCAATTTGTTCTTACTGTGTTTCTAACCATCAGACTTAAAATGAAAGACGTACATAGCAACAACTCCTTTCATCTTAAGTAGCGTCTGGTATACATTTTTTTATTGTTCCCACAAAACAAAAGTATTGACTTTATCAATCTATGAGGCGGAAAATCTCAAATTTTTTTGATAATCCGTGTTAGCCTACCTTCCTTCCTATTCCTTGCCTCCAATATTTTATCAGTTTTCCAAAAAAATATTGGATATTTTACCAATTTAGTTATTGATTGTACTGTATTCATTATAATATATGTGATTCGTAGAATAAATTTAATAGGTAGGCCACACCCAAAATGGTACAGGCAAAATGTCGAACATGCATATGATATTTAATGGCTGAGTCGCTCGGTATAGGCGAGAGATTGTGGATTAAATTTATTTTACATTAGGTAAGGTCTTTTCGTTATAAATTGGGTCTGCCTAATAAGTTACTCTTACCAGGAAGGTTCTACCCCCATGTTTTTGGATTTTGTCTAATTGTCACTTCACATTAAGAAAATTGGTTAATTTTTTATTAAAATAAATAAAAATATCCCTGGATAAGTCACACACAAATTGAACCTAACCCCAAAGTAAGCAAATTATATGCTTGTGTTACGGGTGTTAGTCAACGATACTAATACATAGAAATACTTAAATAGATACCAGAATATATTTAATAAATAACCCAGACCCGGAAATGCAGATATCTAAATGTTCATCACTCAAATGCCTGCCCCCGTCGGGAATCGAACCCGAGCCTCGCGGTTGGTCGATGTAGTTAGGCGTGTATGCCACTCGACCACCGAGGCGGTCTATTGAAGTTATACTTTTTTAGACGCGTTACAAAAAAATGAAGAGGGTGAAAATTCTAAGATACGCGCATGTATGTAACACAAAAGTAACATTATGAAGTTGCCTGCTTCAGAAATTTGTTTTTACATTCATACACGTGTTTTAGTTTCATACAATTGCGATTTATATATTTTTGATACCGATTTTTTTATTAAAAAAATATACATAACTAGCTAGATGTTTGCAATTTATGTATGACAGAAAAGTATTATAACTGTTATCTGTTTGTGATGGCGCATTAATTTAAAAGAAAGCGCACGAATTCTAAAAATTTTTGAATTCGTGTCATGTCGTAGTTTTTCGTCCATTGTAATAATTCACAGAAGGTAATAGGTATTGATAGGCATATTTTGATTAAACTACGTCTCAACAAGCATTGCACTATAGTTTTTAGCCAACTACGACAAATATACCTATGTGAAGTATTATGACTTCAACAGTCTAAAGATGTAGGAATATTAGTACTTACATATTATGTATCAGTCAGTGTAGTGTCTTAACTACTAAAAATTTAAAGAATTATGTATACTTAAATTGAATAAATTAATATTTTGTAAGTGATAACTTAAAACGGATAAACCAAAAAAAGTATATCAAATCCTAAAAGGAGTGGTCTCAGACATAAATATCGAGTAGGACGGGTCGAAATTCGGAGTTAAAATATTGACATTGAATGTTATTTTTTAACTTAATTATAGTCGGCTAATAGTTTTGAAGCTTTTTTAACAATTTATGTTTGCTTTCTAAAAAAACAGCAATGTAAAACCGAGTAAAAAAGTCTTCTCAAGCCAATCTGGCTTCCTAACATTGAATAGGACATAATATTTCCTTGAGGATTCAGCTACAATAGGGTAAGGATGTCACTACAAACGCTGGCATTGTACGCTAGTAAATCATTTTATTTAATTGAATTAGGCGATTATCCTAATCAGTCAAAACAGGTGATAAAAACGATAAGTTTTACGTAACGATACGTTTACGTAATATCCTAGGTTACGGGTTGTTTATGGTATAATTGAAGTTGTGGCACAAATACTGTAACAGTTATAAAACGAAATCCAACCCTATGGCCACCAGCCCTTTAAGCTAAGCTTACCTGCTTTGGTACCACTGTATAAACCTCACGACTCCACGATAGTCTCGAATAACTTAAAAGTCCCATTCACTAAGGTATACCGATTTCAATTCGATAAATTATTTATAAGTTAAAATAAACAAAGTATCTATCTTGCCCATATCCGCGAAGAGGCAGAGGTACAACACGGCTCAACTAACACACGTTTTTTCACGCCAGGTCCATAACAAGGTTGGCAGAGACTACATCGAGTGCGAAATGTCACGATCCTAGTAGACCTGCCTGGTTTCCTCCACCTTCATTACCCTTTTCAGCACGCCAGTTTCCGACACTGCACTCAGATAAAACCCGAGCGTTTAATTGTGGAATGCTAACCTAGGTCTCCCCTATATCCATCTTCGTTTGCTATTATACTTATATTTATTTTGTCAATTTTTCGCCTGTCATTACTTTCATATGACGGGACTAACAGAGCCATTTTCATTTTAACACCAACACTTTCTTGCAATCTAACCCTTTCTTGGATCTCACTGTGACGAATGCGGTCAGCGAGCGTTACACCACAGGTTTAGCGCTCTCATTTCGACCGCATTTATAAGTTACATACATACATATCTTCACGCCAAGTCCCTTACGGGGTAGGCAGAGAGTATCGAGTGCCAGACCTCACGATCCTGACAAACCTGTCTTGCTTCCTTCACATTCATAACCCTTTCATACAAACACGCCGGTTTCGGAGCATTTATAAGTTAAGTGATAAATGTAGCAGCATATTGTTTGTCGAATCAGCTAATAAAGAGTAGTAAGGGCATAGGTTTGAGGTACCTTCGGATATGTATGAAACCCTTGTTCTATCACTATAAATAATTGTCTTCTTCGTTTGGGTAAATCACCGCATCGATTATATTTATCGCTCAGTGGAGACAAACCAATAAGTACATGTAAGTACATCATCATCCTAACGTTCAATTTTGTTGTTATCCTTTTGTTTATAATGGCAGGTGAAATGTTGACAAAACTGATACTTAATGCTTATGTAGATGGTTGTACATACCCGGGTGTTCTGGAATGGGAATCAGAATGTCGTTTATTTTACATAGACCATACATGAGGTAGTGATAGTAGACGCGTCTATATAGTATTAAAATATGCCACTAGATTAGAACGCGGTCACACACTGAGAAGACGCAGCAAAAACATCAGTAAATTCATTTTTTCGTTTTTTTATTAATAGTACCATCAGAAAAACCTAGTTTACTGTTTAATCATGTAAAAAACCTCTAATCGCCTCTGTGATCTAGCGGTCCGGCATCAGCCTTGACTTCTCGAGTCCCGGGTTGTATGCCCAGGTCGGGCAACAAAAAGAATTAGAAAATGTATATTCTCAATTTTATAACAAAAAACGTTGTCTGGGATTGGTAAGTGCCCGGTTGGCTATAGGATTGCCACCTATCGCATTGTGGGACTTAGTGTCTTTGGCTAGTCGCGTGTGCCCTTGTTGTGCCTCTGCTTCTCTTCGGGGATACGGATGTGATTATATTTAAAGAAAAACAAATAACATAAGTTTATCGACTATGCTAAAATCGAAATACCATCACGGGATATCATAGCGGCCGAAACAGGCATCACGATGGCTTCAATCGGAACCAGTCGTTGCAGGACTGGACTACATGGTCCGATTACATATTAATGTCTCTGATAAACTTCTAGGATTTAAATGTTGAATACATCCCAATACAAACAACAACCCACCTTGACATTCATACATATCATATGTAAATGTCATAACGCAAACCTTCTGTACATTCCACAATAGTATCTAGTGAGTAGTGATAAAGTTCGTTTTGCTTTATCATTATGTTGTCTTCGTGTCCGGGTTTTAAACAAAGCCTGTGACATTTGCGATGTCCAGATGTATTATGTCAGTAATTAGGGTGAGCACACACCTAGTTATTTAAATCACTTATAATTATCGCATAGAAGATTAAGTTACTACTTTATTCTGATATCAAAATAAAGTGGCCAAGCGCGAGTCGGCCTTGTCCATGCAGGGTCCTGTAGCAAGCATATTTTACTGAATGTCCCAAAATGGCACTGTCATTTTGTAAACGTAAAATATACTTTGTGTTTCATAGCGTTTGAATAAATGCCAAAATTATATTTGCAGTTTTTAAGTCTAAGTACTGTAACTCAAAACTGCTTAGTTTATCTCTTTTGTTACTTTATCGACGTTTGTGTATGGTGTCTTATAACATAAAAAAATGTAACAAACATAAACATGCTTCTTCATACATTAAGTATCATGTTATGCCATTACGTTATCTACGACCGAAACATTGTAATAATAATAAACTTTAAAAAATAATTAAGCGATTAGATCGCTTCCTCTTAAATAGCTTAAAGGCAATGCTCATCTACATCGAAATATATAAAAAAGGGTGGCACTCCGGGAGTGCCATCAGAAGCGAAAACTTGAATATTAACGTTGTACATTTTTGATATTTTGGAATGGTTAGGTAACAATTTTGCAAGAATTGCTTTAATTAATTATCAGTATGAAAATACTATCATCTATGTGGTAGAATATAATATTCATTTATTGCGCTATCGTACACAAACATGACAACACGAACATTCGCGCAAGCACCCTGCGCTATCTTACGAATTTTCGTTCAGGTCATGTGTCCTGACGCGAGTTTAGTAGTTTTTACCCATTTCAAAAAAAGTGCGCAACGTCGCTATAGAAGTTTTCCCTTCAAAATACCTCAATACTATATACTGTTAGTTTCTTAAGGTGAGTAAATCAGCTCTGAACCGATTCAGATAACATATTATTTGAGTAAGAGCTGCAGTTCAAGTCAAAAACTCACAGCTATTTGTTTAATTGAAATGTTAGCCTATAGAGTAGGGTGTGCAATGTACACGTGGGGAGGGAGGGGTCAGGCATAGGGGGCACCAGAGTTTCATTGCATAATTGCACTACACGAGCTAGTGGCGCCCCTGTACACACCGTACACAAACACAAACTTTTGTTCTACGCCTTTTAAAAAACGCGAAAAAAGAATGCGACGATGATTTTTTTTGTATGGAGAGTCACCATAAAAAAATTCATCGTCGCTTTCTTAAATTTGTAGAACGAAAGGTGTTGCTTTTGATGTACTAAAGCCGACCTAGAAGGGTTATGCGTCAGTTACCAGTAACCCTGTATAGTACTACTTTAGGTAGAATACTAGCGAGAGTAATTCCTCTTTTAATCCATTAATAAATTACATTTGGATAATTACTACTACTTGAATAACACTATTTTTTTCTATCGAATCGAACTACACGAAGGAAAAGTTTCGCCGTTTGTTATTTCCACTCTAGTGTGAGAGAACCTTTAGTATGCTAATAACGCAGTAGGTATGTTATTTGCATTCTAAATATTCACGCCAATATGATTTCTAAAAATAATAAATTACGATCTATAATTGTCTCATTAAAAATTCCTGCAAGCCTGACCTCAAACATTTGGGTGCTAATTGTTTATCTTGTTTTTAATCGAAGGGTCATAGGTCTTCAGGTCATGTCGCCGCAGGTTGTGTTTTGTAAGAATGTTGAAAATATAATGCAATATTTACGTATTTTATTGAATCAGGCGTTACTTTGCGGAAATCTATTATAAAAGATGTAAAATAAGCCTTTATTTTGCTAATTCCGCGTAAGCAGTGTAACCGTTGTGGCAAATAAATGTTCTGGTCGCGGAGGTGGGTGGTGGGAACGTCAGTTCGGCTGGTCACATTCTGTGTCGTTTGGAGGATTATTTGCCACAACGGTTACACTGCTTACGCGGAATTAGAAAAATAAAAGCTTATTTTACATCAATATTTACGTGTTTATTAGTACAATAGAAATAATAAAATTGTGTTTTTACATATATTTATAAAAATAGATTAGGTGCTATATTTTGTATCACACAAGAAAACGTAGAAAAACAAAGCGCGAACCCGAGTCTGAAGTCCTCACTTTCCTACACAAATAAGTGTAAAGCTAAAATGTGTTTAAAATAAATGCTCGTGAGTAGCGACGATTACAATTTAGTGGGCCAGTTGCACGTTTTCCGCCTCTTGTAAAAAATATGAAACAGAAAATTATGGTTTTCTTAGTAACTTTCCTTTGCTATCATACCATAAGTAGTATGGTGGTCCCCGTCAAATGTGACCTCTGTGCATAGGTCAAGAATCAAACACATGTAGCGTTCGTTCCGATTACGTCAATTGTTGAGTAACGTTGCAGAGCGCCGAGTCATCACAGTGGTAATGAATATTGGTGACCACAAGTTGAGTAGGAGTAGTTGGACATTCCCATTCAGTTCTTTGTCATTTCTACCATCATCCTACATTGTTTTGAAGTTGAACTGTAGCTGTCACGAGTTTGTTTTTTTTTCAGTAATGAGGGTTTTTTGTGTAATTTATTGCACATTATAACAAATAAGTAAATGACTTTATTGAGAGGAAAATACACTTCTTAGTGCAATAATTAAAGCAGCATGTTCGTTTATGTTCCCGCCAGGCGGCGTTAGTGTGGATAAAGGACAAACAGGCTGTGTTGTGTTCTTGGTAGCTTTTTAGCCTCTTGGGATGTTTCCCAATATGGGATGATCTTGTTTCTGGTGTTGTGGATAACAGACATCCATTTAAATAATAATGTCTGACTGACCACTCTGCTCGCCTACAAAGTCCGTTGAAGTGGTAAAAACTGCGAGGTTAGCAACACATTAGCCAAAACAAAACAAAAGCGGAAAAGAAAACTCAACTCTAACTCATGATTATAATAGATACTATAGTAATTTGTGTAGGTGTCAAACGCCACGGTAACTAGCGTCATCTATGTTAAACTTTTCAGATTAAAAAGCTTTCAAGTTATAAGGTATATTAAATATTTATTTATTTTTATTTTAACATAAAATCAAATTTAATATTAGTCTATCACGTGAGATTATTATTATGGCAAACTCATTCTCCAAAATTGGAAAAAAAATCGTCTAACAATGGAAGATAGATATAGCAGAGCCAAAATAATAACACATACGAAATTTAATTTCCAAGAACTTATTGGTCTGAAAAGTACTAAAACTGAAAAATAAGTAGTAGTCCTAAAAAAATGAAACTCGTGGTTACTGTGTAATAGTAATATTATTTCTGCAATTACAAACGTATTTCTTCACACATAAAAGCATCCTTTCGAAATATCATATTGAAAACGAATTCACAGCCTCTAATTACAAAGGTCTTTGAGTTGCTGCGGTTTTCCTTATTGTGTTATACATTCACTTGTTTAATCTAGGTCTTGACATTTAAATATATAAATATATTACAGTTTGTGTTATTAATTCCATAGTTTTTCTAACTCAAAAGACTTACGAAATGAAAATAAGATCATGTACATTACTATCAATAAGTTCATATGTCTGTTTGTATTTCTACATGTTATCTACTAAAACTTTTCAATAAAAAAACGAACTTGCAATAAAAAATCTTATAAGAGCTTGTTTTTTTCAAATTTTGAATTCGCCATTGTTAAATCAGGCTTTTCCTTGCCTTGATTTAATTCAGATAGTCCCTGCAGCTACTAACTTGCTGTCGCAACAACTTTAGGTCACTATCGCACTATCCAGATATTTGACTATAGACGGTAGTATTGTCTCACAGATAGTCCATTTAAATGCTTTACACCTAAAAATAAAATCTATACTAGCGTATAAATGCGAAAGTCTGTCTGGCTGTCTGTTGCTTTTTCTCGGCTAACACGCTGAACCGATTTAGATGAAATTTAATATGCATAATAATATAGCTACGGATCTGAATTCAAATATACGCTATATTTTTTTCAAAAATCAACCTCCGAAGGACTATAGTAGGGAATAAAAGTTTGTGTGCCAGCCGTAACTGTTATACGTTGACGAATTTTAAAAATCATAAAATGATATATAATATACAATAACAAATTATAAATCTATATATTATAAATCTATTCAATGGCATCCATAGAAAAAAGAGGGCTCGAGCAAAAAAATTAAAAACTTGAAGCTTTATTGTGCTATGACGTAATTATAACATGCTAGTGATAATGGTTGTGGTAGGTAAGGTTGTGTATACTCCGCTGGTTCAGTCATAATATCGAAATAATAACAGATGAAAGATTATCAAAGCAAATACACATTGCGAATGTGGATGGAGGTAGG
>NJDC01003967.1:91116-103034 GCA_002245475.1 Calephelis virginiensis
ATTTAATGCTACACGATAACAACCACACAGGTGGCTCGCACCATCACTATAGATGTTACTGGTGCGACGTTATCTAATTACCGGAATCTGCTGCCTCTGCATATTTACCCCACCATACCTTCCAGCTCAGAATACGAAAACATCGAACGCTGAAATTTTGGCTAAAAGCACCTAATAATGACTTATAACACTAGCGGAATCATAAGTACAAATAAAGTGATAGATTATCCTTACCGGGCAACGAGGTCACCATGTCCCGAAAGGTATAAAAGAAATGCAGCCGAATTCTCCTGATAATGCTTCGGTTGCGAAGCGAAACTTACGGTGAGTTTTTATTGTATTTATTGTTGGTGCTAATTAAACAGGCAATGGTATTTGGTAATAGTAAAGTATAACACACATTTCGTGTTTTGTGTGAACCTGGATATGTTTGAGGTCTTCCTTCCTTCTTGTAAATCCAATCCATTCACTACGCACCGTCTTTCCTGTTTTGTCACGATAAACTTATAATTTTTTTTGGCGAGAATTAAATTATTTTATTTGGATTTGTAAAAAAAGTTGTGTGTTTCAGACCTAAGCATAGACAAACACGTTACATGCTTCGGTCTGACCTTTCCCGTGAACTACAAAATACTATTCGATGTTTGTTAATCCTCTGTCTACTACAACAGAACGATAAGCAATATGATACGTTTTTAAGAGAAAAACAATCATTAAGAGAGTGCAATTTCATTAGGCACAACTTTGAAACAAACTTTAACTCAAATGTATTTTAAGTGAAATGTAGTTAATGTTCTGCAGTCGTCTCTACAGTAGTCGGCAACAAAGTTTTGTGATCTGTGTGCTCTTTGAGTTGAGTAGTATGAGATTCTATTGATCTTTATATATCTTTCCTGTTTAACTTTAACTTCGAATAAATGTTTGTAGAAGACGAACAAAAATATGTCGTTTCTAGAATCTATACTTGTTACCGTGGCACTTGGTGGAATTCCATTTTATGTACACTTTTTTGAGGCAAATGCTTGTACTTTTCTACAATATATATATATGTGTGTGTGTGTGTGTGTTTGTGTGTGTGTGTGTAGTGGAACAAGCGTTTCTAAAAAAAAAATGTAAGTCGTTTCTACTGAAATTTAAATTTTTTGTTTATTTCTGCAGGGCAGAGATTTGTACACATATTTTAAACCAGGTCTTTCTGTAACCTGAACCAAATAAAAGTTAATTGTATTTTTTCAATATGAAATATATGAAACTAGCTACGAAAGTTAAATAGTCAAAAGACAGAAAAGAAATCACGAATTTTAAAAATAAAATAGATGAGAAAATTAATATTCTACATTTCAAAAACCAACAACCCTAAAAATATGCATTAATTAAAAGAAGCATCCAAGTTTCAATCGGAGACGAAGCACTGAAGCGGAGGGCATATCTAATGGAGAACGGAGGTACAGACGGACACCCACTCACGCTAAGAATAGTACCTCACGCCAGCCGCGACCACTGCCATGCATCTTCGAACGAATGAACGAACGTAGCCTAAGAACTGCTTCACGTTGCAAAACTGTAGATTATTTTTTATTGGAATGGGATTTTAATTTCGACGTTAGTTTAGTTTAGTCGTCCGTTAGTTGAAATTCCAAAACTGTTTTTATTGACTTACGAATTGACGGTTATCCTATTATTAAAAATACTATTCGCGCATAAACATTACAAAGTAACGACGCGTTGCTTAAGCTTTTTACGTTAGTTAATTTACCAATTACCTAACCCGGCCGGCCGGAACACGAATGTGATGAGGACTTGTTTTATCGAAAGTAATAAAAGTCAAGCCAAAACCCGTTTTCCTCCTCAACCTCAAGTCCAAGTTTTATATAACTTACGCTCACCTCTTATGAGCTTATTGGTTGGAAAGTAGTTTAACTAAATATTGTTTAATTTAACGTTAGGTAAAATTATTATAGCCTACTGATAAATCTGAATTCAGCTCACGAGCTATAAAATATTGTCAATATTTAACAACCAAACAATGAAATATTTAACTTCTTTCAGCCTGACACCTAATATAATAAAAAAAATAAAGCTTTCACAAAACAAATTATAAACAGTTTATATAAAAAATAAAGTGTTGTTTTTTCTAAATCTTATTCTAAATTAAGTAATCTTTAGAATAAAGTCTTAAGAAATTAAACATATTAATTTTAAGGTAATTGATCTAGGTAAGGATAACTATTTTTTTACATTAAGTCCAAAGTAAAAGCGTCACGATTACTACTGACCCATATCACGACTGTGGAAATCGTGACACTTACCAACCCTGTAAGAGACTTGGCATGAAGATAACTATTGTACATGTAATTCAACTTTTGTATTAGCAGTAAGTGATGTCTAATAATTTATCCCTATAAAAATAAGTGAATCGTATACACGGAGAATTTTCTCCCAGAGATCCAAAAAATGAGAACCAAAAAAGGTAGAGAGAAGCATAAGAATTCGGGAACCCTTGAAGGATGCCGGCTTTATTTTGAACCACAGTGGGTCTAGGTGTATGTTTCAGTTCTAATACGAACTGTAACTAGAGCCCTTACTTTATAGTAAAAAACGAAACAACCCAGTCACAAGGCAGCTACGCACTTGTAACATCGTTGGTATCTGTAAGTTACGTCTGTCTCTTAGGTGCCAACAGTATAGTTGTGTTCGTTCACTGTCTTGTCTCTGTAAAACATTGCATTTAATATCGAACATCCCATAAATTACAATGATGCTGGATAATGGTCGTCAATGGGGTGAGGTGCTATTTTTAGAACGCGTGGGTTTCAGTAATGGTAGGTCTACGGAAGCGCATATAATTTTGACCGAGCTCAGACTATTTGTATAAGAATATAACCCTTCAAGTCTTATGTTTCTTCAAATAAGGTAAAGTGAAAGCGGGAAGATATATTTAAGGTTGTATCTTTTAGTTTTCCTTTCTTTTTATAGTGGAACCGTTAATAAGATGGAAGTTTTTTTGACATAACTATAAACCACTAGAAAAGCAGCTTGCTTTTTCGCTGTCTTATGACATAAAATAATATAGCTATTAATATTATAATAACTATTAATATTATAAATGCGAAAGTTTGTAAGTATGGATGTATGGATGTTTGTTACTCTTTCACGCTCGAATGGCTGAACGGATTTGTCTGAAATTTGGAAGACAGATAGATTGTGACCTGGATTAACAGATAGGCTATTTTTAATCCCGATCGCACACCGGGTTTCTGTGAAAACGCGAGCGAAGCCGCAGGTAGCAGCTAGTAAAATAATAATTCGAAAACTTCCAAATTCGCTTTTATATCTAGCTGTACTAAATTTACAAAAAAAATGCGTCTATATTTTCTCTCGATTCTGCCATTATCTCGTTGTTTACTATTCTGCTGTACAACAGTTATTACATTAACGAAACGGCCAAGACAAGCAATATATTATTGATTAAGATGTAAAATTATGAGGTTTCTCGAGTTAGGGCGGTAGAATTAGAAGCTCAGGACATGTAATAACTTTTTGGCAGAGCTAGATTGACTATAAAATTAGTTTGATTTAATTTGTAAGGTTAGAGTTGTTTATTAGACATATAAATATCTCCAAACATTTAAAAAAAAAGATGAAGATGTCTCATTACATGGGAAACCTAAAATTACACACATTACATACATAAATTAAAGTAATATTAACAATTGGATAGTATGTTTAAACAAAGTCCTAGCGCCATTTGTTTTTCGTGTTAAAACTAATATTCCCATAAAGTTGTATCCCATAGTATGAGGCATGAGTTTTAATCATGAAACTACTCGTATATTTTTACTTGAGTTTACACTCCTGACAAAGACTGATGTCATTTCCAAATATTATAGCGTCATGGTTTTAAACATTCAAATTTTTGTTGTTGCTTGTGCCAGATACTTATTTATACACGAAAGTTTAGCTTTCTAGGACTTCTGAAAGTACCCTTAAATAATACACATTCGTAGAATTGTATACGTGGAACTTGTTCGTAGAAACATTCACCTTTAATTTATAAAAGTTTTAAGTTTCAGAATGCTTTTGTTGTTTGTGTATTAATACCCAACTTCATCTTTCTAGGACTTCAACAAGTATCTATGATCTAAATAAAATTATTTAATTTGCAAATTTCCGCCAAAAAATGTATACGTATTATTGCGTAACAAAACAGACAGGTCGAGCAGATACTGCTTTGTCGAGTGCAGTCGAATTCTCCTGATGATGCTTCGGTTATGAAGCGAAACGTACGTTATTCTAGACAAATTGAGTTTTTATTAGTATGTGTATTGTTGGTGCTACTAAAACAGTTTAGTGGTGTGTATTGTGTGGAGCTGGATGTATTTGGGAATTTTAGCTTCCGGTAAGTCCAATTCATTCTTAGCGCACTATTTTGTCTGTTTTGTTACGCAATAATACGTATACATTTTTTGGCGGAAAATTGCAAATTAAATAATTTTATTTAGATTTAAGTATGGATTTCCGCAAAGTAACGCCTTCTTCTATTAATTAATAAATATGTATGAATTTTGGCGATGAAAAATCTGGAATAAGATAGTAATGAAATGAGGTTTTTTTTACCCAATATGTGTTAAGTATAAGATCTGTTTAATAGAAACTTCTTCACCTGTGTTGATAAATATACTACAGACATTATATTCTGAGAATTTTATTTATCTCGCTAAATTTAAACCCAAGTTATGAGCGTTCAAACGAACAACGAAATTTCATACAAACTTTTACCTCTTAATTTTTTAAAAAGTTACAAGTTTTTTTTGTTGGTTGCGTAGTAATACTAGTCTTTGTATCGTGTTTCGGTTTTCTAGGACTTCAGAAATTACTTTATGAATGAGTGAGTGACGAATTCTATGGTTTTTAGATATCAATAACATCTCAAGTACATGAGCTATGTCATTGAAATTTTATAATTTTAATAAGTTTATTACCGACACTATCCTGACTAATATGTTTACTTAGTATAATCCAAACAAAAGTTAAAACTACTACAAAACGCTTGGAGAAAATGAAGGAGGGTACTCCTTCATTTTCTCCAAGCTCGCGCTCGCTTTGTTCATCGTGGCGGGGGCACACATTCTTATAAGTATCTTCACGCTCACATCCCCGAAGAGGTAGGCAGAGGTACAACCAAGGCACCCACGACTAGCCGAAGACACTAAGTCCCACAATGTGATAGGTGGCAAGCCTATCGCCAACTGGACACATTTCCAATCCTGACCAACATTTTTTTTATTAGAAAATTGGAAAAATCCAATTTTCTTTTTGTTGGTCGACCCGGGATTCGAACCCGGAACCTCATGCAGTCAAGTCCAACACCCAGACCGCTAGACCACAGAGGCGATCTCATTCTTATTAGGTCTATGTAATTTTTATTTCTTCAAAAATAGGTGTGTAAATTCCAAAACAGTGTTCAGTGTCTAATTAAAGATAACTCAAAATAATTGTGACTAGAATGACTTGGCTTTCAATGTTATGGTATATTTTAATTCGGTTTAGTGAGGCGCATTTAAGTTTTGCGTGAGCTGTAATGCCGAAACGGTTAAAATCACTCGGTGACCATCCTCTGTGTGCATCGAGCGACCTCGCGATCTCCCAAACACTCTCTGCGGCTCGGTGTGAGGGGCCGCAGACTTATCTAGAATAAGAAGTCTTCTTGTGCCAGCGTTTTTGCGACAGCAACATTGGTATGAACCAAGCTACGCTGCCTTACATTCTTGCCTACTTTTGAATACAAGTAACCTACCGATCACTTGACCCACGGCTCCAACCCCCCTTTAATTCGCCTCCTACGACAACCAGGAGATACTGTAGTCATATTCCCCGCCTGGCACTACTGGACCCGTCCTGTGTTGGGCCGGAACACTGTCAAACGTGAGTGTTACAGAAGCAAGAATCGGCAAGGCGGTGAAAACAACAAAAATAATATAAATAAGTAAAAATATAGATGCACACATGTGAACCTATATTTTTAAAGTCCACTAAGTCATACATTTTAACCGATTTAATATTTGTTGCTGACTGTAAAATATACTATTAAATCATTTGCTTATTAAACATGATGATATAAGTTACAGATTTTGTTAATAAAAAAATCTATTTTGATATTAGGTTTTTGTGATTAATACTAAGTTACACAGTACATGGACAGACAGCGGGTGTCAGATACATGACGACTGTCAATACAGCCTGTGATGATGTATGTGACAGGATTAATACAATATGTTAGATAAACATGTTTATTTAGAAACAACTACAACCTAACTTTACGACTGGATGAATGAACAAAGCGGCTGAGAAAGCGAGGCTAAAAATAGAACCTCATCATATGTCACCACTATCTCAATAGAGCAGGAAAAAGTCGATGAAATATCGACAAATCAACAAAATGGTCCGTCGCTAAATGTTATATAAACATATTGAGGTAGAACAAATACGACCTAATTTTACGGCTGAATTCATAAAGTGGCTTGAGAAAGTGGGATCAAAAATAAAACCTGATCCTGTCGAAATCATTCTTGATCTGGGTGAAATTCTTAAGTCAAGTTAATTCTTAATTAGACATTGATTTCAAATTAAATTAGTAATTGCATGATTTTTCAATGGTGGTTCCAGTGCCGCAGCATCTTGCTCTAGAAGTTAATGCCTTACCTATTCATGCCGTCATAATGGCAGTAACGTATGGTATGGTAGGCGGTAAACTTGCACAATAGCGCTTCCTGACAAACTGGGCACAGAACAAAACACCCATAATGTCTATTACCATCAGCAAAGCCGTGTGCTTTTTATGTCTTACCATCTAATAACATGGTTTGACGAAAATTAAAAAAACATAGCTATTGATTAGGAGCGGCAACTTTAGAGCCGCATTATTACTTCACAAAGCATTCTTTACAAAGCATAACGTAATACGGAAGAACAAACAAGTGGAGATTACACATAAAAAGTAAAACCCTTCTTTTAGCTTTTGCAATAAGATATGGCGTATTATATCGGTTGAGAGACACTTAAAATGCTCGATATAACTTAAAATACACAATTCCGTCACTAATTTAAACGACTATTTTATGAGAACTACTATTTTGCGACTCTCCTAAGAGTTCTCTCAAATTTGTGTTTAAGTTTAGATTAGCATATTGCAACAAAAGCTTCCCAGTGATGCTAAGAATGTAGGTACGATTTAGGGCCTCAGCCTAATCACGCTAGTTATAATGATTGCATTGGTTATATTATAGAATTATACTAGCCACACTTACTTGCACGTGACTTAGCGGAGGCCCCTATTTTGAAATTCATAAATATATTTCTACACTTTAATGAAAATTGATTTAAACTGTTTCACAAGGTCTTGTTTCTTATTTTATTTTAGTTTCACGTTATTGCCATTAAGTCAATGCTCACCATTGTTGAGATTAGAGTGACTTGTAAATTTTGCAAGAGGCTTAACAGATTGGTCCTAATTTTTAAAACAAATTATTAATTTAATCGGTGTGAACAGTTGCCATCTAGCTTTTTGCATTAGAAACATAAAGTAGTCAAAAGTATCATCTTGAGTATATTTCTTACCAACAAAAATTCGTCTGCTTTGACTTCGAAGGCAAATGGTCTGTACCTACTTATTGTAGAAGCTTTATTCTAACACTGAAAAACTTGGTATTGTCAAACGCGCGCGTTTTATTTAGATCGTTACGCACTTTCAAAATATTTTGTATTCACAAAAACTTCTTCGAAATTCTAATGTCACGGAACCTTGCGAAGATGGGCCGGGTTCTATTCTGTTTTGTTATCTGAGTATCTATGCTAATGACTTTACGCCATGAAAGACGTTTTCTGCCCTGACTTGTCCACCTACACCGTAATAATAAATGAACAAAAAATTATGCGCGTTGTAAATGTTACAAGGGGAAAGTGAAAGTTATTACTGCTTTTAGGGCTCATTTTTCTGGATAAAATCTCTTAATCCAATATACGAGTATATTTTGTGGTAATATTATTACACCAATATCTTTTTTAATATACTGTTATAGACATTAAAAAACGGTGTTGCTTAATCAACCATTTTTCCGTAATTTTATAAATTCATTACTGCTTCACTCATTATAAACTTATAACCCTTGTTTTGATTGTAGTCCCATAATATTGGAATCGATTAAACATTTTTTTTAAATTAAAAAATGCATTTTGATAAGTCACATTTTCTCAGAGGTTTTGCTCATAAGGAAAAACTTTGTTAAAGGACCTTGACTCGAAATATGAAAAAATACTACATATGCAAACCAATAAAAATTACCATTTTACTGTGTTTAAATTATTAAAAGTTTTTTATACTTAACCGAAAAAAGGAGAAGGTTCTCAATTTGACTTCATGTTTTCTCTTATTTTTTTCACGATGAAAAAATTTTTCAGAATGTTGTTTTCGGATCAAAGAATTTGCAACTAATCATTTAAAAATGTGTGACATTTACGGAAGGTTCCTTTTTTTCTTTCACTGGTGTATAGCAATTTGAATGAAATGTATAGTAGCGAGCTAACGAGATAAGCCCGGGCAGATGTAGCTGTGAATTGGCTCGGTAATGATATACCCACAACTATCTCCAGCGCTTTGTCGATCTAATACACCGCCTCTCAATGTGATTACTTTATATGGATAAAGAAAAGTATAAAGCTGTAATAGACACAAAGCTATTTTCAGCGCTTATTACACAACTGTAAAGAAAATACCACCCATTATATGCTTTTAGGAGAGGATCACTCGATATTTGTATTGAAGTTTTACTTTTTTAATAATCCCCGACGGAAAACGAGGGGTATTATGAGTTTTACGTATCTCTGTGTCTATGTATGTGTATGTATGTCTGTGGCATCGTAGTTCTTTAGCGAATGGACGGATTTTGGTGCGTTTTTTGTTTGTTTGAAAGTTCTTGTTGAAATGGTTCTTAGTTATAGTTTTTGGAGATCTGTCCAGGCGTTCAAAGTCATCATCTCACTTGCAGCGCATTGGTAAGTATCACTTTTACACATATGTGAGACCAAACAGTTGAAATGCTAAAGAGTCACGGTGTTAGTAAAATAAACTGACGGTCACCTCTTAGAAGTTGCTTTTTATTGCATTATTAGCGATTATACACCTTATAGTAAAATGCGACCGTAGCCTATAGATACTATAGATGTTTAAGGTGCGTTGCTGCCCTGTGGACGTGGTGATAGATCAATTATGCAAGTCTAGAAGATTTGTTAAATTCTTGTTGATTTATCTTTTTGTTGTTAATTTTTACTGCGAAAACTACTAAACGGATTGTTACCAATTTTGTATAGTTGTAGCTCATAACCCAGGTCAACGTTCCGGATACCTTTCGCTGAATTTTTCAATTTTCAGTTTATTTATTTACATCATACATTATAATGAAATACATTTGTAATAAATTAAAATACAAGGAAAATGTTTCGTTTCCATGAATAAACACGAAAAGTTACTTCAGCGCGTTTATAAAGTCCTTTTTCTTTTCTTTCTTTAGGTTTTGGCAATCTCGTTAGTATTTTGCCATTAGTCAAGTAGAAATTGGCATCAAATTTTATATCAATTATAATTAATCATCAGTCATAAGTCGTCAGTAAGTCATTTCAGGCTCTTGGGTAACGCTTTACCTTGGCCTTTTTACACAAGCTCATGTAATGAGATTTGGCGGCAACGAGGAAATATACGATACGCTAATTTCTTCATAATTATTTCATTTGTGCACTTTCACTGAACAAAATTGTACAAAATGCCACCAAAATAGACTGATTTCACTCAATGTCAACACGAATTTCAATAATTATGAAAAAACTTCGACCATCTTTTCTCTCGATGGCGCCAAAAACCCCCGTCTATGAAGTCGTATTACGTCTTACAGACACACAGACACACACAGACACATATTAAAGTATCTGGTTATGATTACATTCATTAAATGTGTTTGTTGTATAATGAATTATAACTAAATAATGTTTTTTTAATGTTTTTGTCGGTCTATTTGTATGTTTATCTGGGTGTCTGTCTGTCTTTTTATTACGGCTAGTCTCTAAAACACTTGGACTGGTGTTGATGGGACTTTTACTAGCAGGTAGCTGATGTAATAAAGAGAAATTTAATCTCAAGGCATCATTATTTTTTACTCTCAAGGCATCATTATTTAAGCCCTTGCCTTGTGCTTGGGTTAAATTTCTATAAATTTTAAAGGAAGGGAACGAATGCTCTAAACATTTAAGCTACTGAGTATTCAATTTCGCCACAGGACTTGAATCCTCCGTAGCTTAAATATTACAGGTTCAAATCTTGTTTGAGGCAAATTTTTTTCTTTCTCTTTAAAATTTATAGTAACTTACTCTGCTTTTGTAATTAAAGATTTTTGCTAGATTTCACACGGGTGAAGTCGTCGGCATAGCTAGTTTAAAATCAATTCCAAACCACACATATTCAAACATCAAATATTCATATTTATTTTGGATGACAGTACAGTAGAAATGACGCACTCTGATGAAGGACGGTTTCCGTGACGTCATTCGCCCCTCGGAGACGCTGCGTACAACGTAAATGCGTAGTTGAATCTACCATTACGTGGGGTAATGGAATTTATTACCCAGGGAATAGACATTTATTTCGCTTGATATGAATTCCCTATATTACAGTTGGCTAGCTATCTGTACTTTGTTACTTATTGAATGGATTTTTGTTTTTGAAATAACCTTTAAAGGTAACAATAGGTGTTAGGATTGCTTTAATTTCAGATTTATATCGTCCCATGAAGTACTTATTTTCTAAATGGAATTGTAACGGCAATGTATCCTGATGGTTAGAAATACATGAAGTCACCTGTAGACACCTAAGTGATAAAGGGTTTTACGCCGCATAGAGACACCAAAGGTGGTAATGGTGCGTTGCCAAACTGAGTCCAGTGTGTTAGGCCTCACTCAAAAGTAAGTATCGACGGCAAGCATTGGACGTTATGGTGGCAGGAATAGGTAAGGTGGTCGTACCAATGCAGAATATGGACCTTTGCAGAATAGACCATCTGCCTTCCTGCCAGGCAGCTCTTAAAGGGCGAGCATAAACTTACCGTCACTAACACCGTGACATCTGACTAGGTGGTCGAGTTTCGCAGCGACTCACCCGGATTGGTACCACCACCTTACCTATTCCTGCCACCATAACGTCCAATGCTTGCCGTCGAAACTTACTTTTGAGTGAGGTCTAACACACTGGACTCAGTTTGGCAACGCACCATTACCACCTTTGGTGTCTCTAGGCGTCGTGAATTTCTTACCGTCAGGAAATTCGTCTGCTTATTTGCCTTCCAATACTATAAAAAAATGTGTTGTTAGATCAGCACTTTTTAAAGGTGACACAAATTTGATAATCCTTTTGTTTTAAAGCATGTGCTTTTTATTTGCCCAGTTTGAATTAGTTCAAGATCACATGGCTGATTTTTGAGTCATATTTAATGTTAGCATCAAAAGTGTATGGAAAAATAGTTGAAAGGAGGATGCAAGGGATGTCCGATGGAACATTGTGGGAGGCTCAAGGCGGTTTCAGGTCTGGAAGAGGATGTACGGATCAAGTGTTTTCGCTCCGCAACATTGTAGAGAAGCATCTGGCTGTTGGTCAGAAGGTTTTCTGCGGTTTTGTGGATCTCGAAAAAGCGTTTGATAGGGTTGTACATAAGAAACTGTGGGACATTTTGCCAGATTATGGGATAGTCGGGTCCCTGCTGCGTGCAGTGTATTTAGACTGTAAAGCATGCGTGCGGGTGAATGGCAACATATCGCCTTGGTTTGATGTTAATATTGGCGTCAAGCAGGGTTGTGTGTTGTCAGCACGCTTGTTTATC
>NJDC01003968.1:14442-28292 GCA_002245475.1 Calephelis virginiensis
TTTTCATTTTGTTTCATTTGAAAAAGATAGCATGCATCTAAAATAAGTTTAGTTTGTGAACAGCAGAATTACCACCATTATCAGTTTATTGGAAAAAAATGCAGCATTTTTTTTCGTTTTCCTTGCAAATTTTTCAGTCTTTTTTTTCAGGTGTACCTTTTTCTGCCCATAACAAACACAACAAAAAATAATTAGGAAAATTAGTCTATCCGTTCAGACGGAATGCGATAGCCACACGAAATAGGCTTTACAGATATTTCTAATTTGTTTGTATATACATATACTATGTGTGTGTCTAAGTAGATAACAAAAACAGTGTGAAAATCGCATATCTTGACATTTAATGCACCGATTTATTAAATTTTGTTAAATAAAAGTTGTTCACTGACTCCAATTTTTTTTTTATTTTTTGCGCGTTGCGAATGGGGGCTAGACGGAAAAAATTCTTACGAAAATATTGTCACGACACTTTTTGCTCTGCTGTCTAGCGGTTCAGTAGTTGGACTTGACTGCATGAGGTCCCGGGTTCGAATTCCGGGTCGGACATTTTTTTTTCCATTTTCTATTTTTTATTATCATTTTCATTTTTTTTATTTTTTTTTTATATTTTTATTTTCTTTTTTTTATTTCATGTCTCTTTGTCTGTATCTCTCTATAAGAGAGATAGAGATAGAGATTACTAGAGATTGATAGAGATTGAGAGAGAGAGAACTTCGTTCCATCCGGGTGTCCCTTGACACCTCTCAACTTTTTTTTTATGATATAGGAAGGCAAACCAGCAAACGGATTCCCTGATGAAAAAAAATTCGCCACCTAGATACAACAAAGGTGGTAATGGTGCGTTGCCAACCAGAGGCCGGGATGTTAGGCCTCGATCAAAAGTAAGTTTACCGGCTACCTTGCCCTCCGAACCGGAACATGTCATGACGTTATGGCGGCAGGAATAGGTAAGGCAGTGGTACCAATCCGAATGAGTCGCTTCGAAACTCTACCACCTAAATAAATGGAAGTTCTCAATTTGTACCTGTGTTTTTTGTGTGTTTGTCAGAGGGTGACTTCACCGTTTAAAAATGAACTTAAATGATATTTTTGATGTAAGAAATGCTCTTAGATATAGTCTCATTCTGATTAGATTAGATAGATAATCATAGAAGCTATTTTTTAATTATACTTTCTTGAATTATTTTATTTCGTGAAATAAAAATTCATCATCGTTGATGGTTGTTAGAATTTATAGATTAGGTTTTGGTTTTCGCTCAATTTTTTAAAATTACGATTTTCTATCACAACTCACAGCATGGTTTCAGTCTGGTTCACCTGAGTAGAATAGACCATCTGTATCTCTGCCAAGAAGCTGATAAGAGACCTTAAAATATACGTCGTCACTAGCAAAACCACTGGTATTCAAGGGCTGTGCAGCAACTTGCCCGGGTTGGATTCCATCGCCTTACCTATTCCTACCACTATAATGACTCTATCATGTTCCGGTCTTGAGAGTAGGGTAGCCAATATACTTACATAAGCGCACAACAATCAGGACAACAATGCACCTGAAACATCTTTAGTGTCTGTAGGCCATGTTTGTCTAATACCATCAGGAGAGCCGATTGCAAGTTCGTTAATTGAAGCAAACATATAATCGCTTCTGTGGTCTAGCGGTCCGGTCGGACAACAAAATAACTAGAAAATGCATATTTTCAATTTTCTATTAAAAATAACGTTGCCCGGGATTGGATGTGTGCCCAGTTGCCACCACCACCACCAGCTTGCCACCTATCACATTGTGGGACTTAGTGTATTCGGATAGTCGTGGGTAATTTCTCCATATTTTAAGTAAAGGAAAATTTTTGCACTAGACTGGATATGAACCTGTAACACTTTCATTTCAAGTTGACGAATGTTCTAACCATTTTAGCTAAAGATTCAAAATTCCTGTTGCGAAATTTTAAATTCCTTTTTTTACCGTTAACGCGGGCAGTTATGTCCTATAGATGCCGAATATAAGTATATAACGAAAGTTATGGACATTAAAAATGCTTAAAATAACTTAAAAGTTTGACCGTCTATCCGAAGTTGGGACAGGTTATTAGTTTTAAATAACCTATTACAAGTTAATATTTATTAGTCATTCCATATTGATTTACAGAAACGTAAATAATAAAAACTTTCTTTTTTCAGTTAGTTCAAAATGAGTCTGGGAAAATGCAGCGCGTATTTTCTGTTTTTCTTGCAGTTGCAATTTGACTAAAGCGAAGCTTACACTCCGAAGTACCACTAATTAGTAATATCGTTAACGCCGCGTGGATGTTGTTTTGAAGTAAAGAAAGAAGGGAATTTTCAAAACTCTTCGGGGATATATAGAGTTGTTTCTAGAAGCTTCTGTTGTTTAACTGTGATAAAGAGAAGGAAATTATTTTAAATAGAAAAAAAAATTGTCAAAGTACATAATATGTGTGCGTCGTGTATGCAATACTGGTTTATTTATCTCTTTCTTTATTAAAAACGAATTATAAAAAAAATACATAAAAAAGTACTTAGAATATATATGTCCCATCTTAAAGTTAAGTATACACGATGACACTGACACTCGACAGAAATGTCAACACCAGTGTCGCTTGCGTCTACACGGTAAGCAATGTTTTGTGTCGACATTAGTATATACATTTAGTGTACCGGTTGAAGTGTATTGGCCGTCTACACGATTCAGTTTGGGACATTTCATCGCCATGAATAGACGTGCTGCTGCCGCGATTGTCGCGATATGTGTTTCTATTAAAATGCGTCGGCGTCGCGCAGGTTGGAAATTATCGACACTCGTTGCGGACACCGCGCGCGTCCTGTCTCCACGGCAGCGACACTGACACTGAGCGACACCGACACTACATGTGCAACTAAGTGTTGCGGCGATGTACACACACAGACATTCGATGTATACACTTAGTGTCTGGTGTCTGGTGTCGTCGTGTATCCTTAACTTAATATATATTTCTTGTATTTGTCACTGAACTCCGTCTAGACGACTGGACCGATTTTGAAGATGTTTTTTTGTATCAAAGGAATTCGAGAACGGTTTAGATTCACAATTTGGTCTCCTGGAAAATGTTTTTTATTTTTTTTTTAATAATAAGTAGCTGTTATTGATTTTGGAATGTTTCATATTGAATCCGACAGACGGCGCTATTATCGAAGTGTTAATGTCAAGCAATACGAAGTTTGTTGCGTCAGCTATTTTATATTATCAATACATTCGCCAACAACATACGTATTGTTTCTTGATAATACGAATGCGAATGACAAAATATATGTACATACCGAAGTATTCATTTGGATATATCTACCCGTGAAGACCCAAGTTATCATTTCACTACCAAAACCCGGGGTGTTATTATCCGAAACATGCATCTAGAGTATTCTAACTCAACGTATTTGTATGAAAAGCGTAATAAGTATGAAGAAGTACGCACGTCAGGACTTGGCACGAGATACATTCTGTCTATAGAAGAAGATTTGGTTCTTCGATAGACAGAATTTGGTTTGGTTTGAAGATATGTATGCAACTATGTAAAATATATTTATCAAACGATAACGAGTAGCGCACTGGTATGAATTTGGCGTACTTTTAGTTGATAAAAATGACTCATTACGTTGTTTTGCAAATTGTTATTATTAAACTGATAATACGTTTTTAGAGTTCCGTATTTAAATGACAGAAAATTGATTCAGATTTAAAAACTCTGAAAAAGATTCTTCCAACTACATACATATATACTTATCTTCACGCCAAGTCCCTTACGGGTTAGGCAGAGAGTATCGAGTGCCAAACCTCATGATTCTTTATTATATTATTTTATTTATTTATTATATTATAATCTCCCAACTACTTTACTCGTATTACCAAAATATTAGGATGGTCCACATTTCACCCATTCACCTTACCCTGGTCTGGTCTGGGTTCGCCAAGTAAAATAAACTATTTGCCTTTGACAGACAGCTTGTAAAAGGCGAGCACAAATTAAAATGTAGGTTATTATACTAACAAGCCTGCTGGTAGTAGAGTACTATGCAGGAACTTACCCAAATAAAGACCCACCATATTACCTATTTCTGCCACCGTAATGGCCTTGACATATTCCGTTCCAGAAGGTAGAGTAACCGGTGGTAACCTAACACATAACTAAAGGAGAACGACTAACCTGTAACATCCATAGTGCGTATAAACCAAATTTGTCTATTTCTACCAGAAGAGCCATGTGATTACAATACATAAAAAAATGATGCAAAAAATTTGTAGAATGTGTTTTGTTATAGTAGTGAGTTGCATTCATCATTTTGAATGGCTAACCCTTAGAATCCACTTCTATTAAAAAGGAAAATTTTGAATATTAAAACAATTGAAAAAACCATAAATGTAATTTTGTCATCGATACGAAAATTATAACTTATGTACATCTTATCTGTGTTTGCTATTTATGAACCAGTCATGGGAGAGTATGACTCGCACTTAGTCACTATTTATTGATAAAACGTTTTACATACGAGTACTTTGTACAACAGCTACACTATGATTCAGATTTTCGGAATAAATGTACATGGCTCGTTAGCTTAGCGGTTAGAGCACCCATTTAAATCCATAAAACGAGGAGGTCGGGGGTTCAAATCCCTCACGAGCCGACTTTTTTCTAATATAAAACAACGAACAAGCTTACGAATTTTGAATGGTAAGAGACAACAGTGGCCTATACGCCACAGTTGTTACCTCTTGCTAAAGAATATTTATATTCCTTGGGTGTTACTGTTATGTGGCCCAGATGATAGGACTACTGTACTACTCTATCCTCCCGACCTAAAATTAATGACACTGTCATTATGAGTGAGAAATAAATAAATCCTAACCCCAGAAAATTGTTGTACGTCACTCTACCACCAGTGGTCTTGTTGGCAATGACTCAGTTAAGCTGACCTCTTACGCTCTATTAGATACTCAAATATCAGACATGAAGGCAGACTTTACAGCGGACTAGTACCAGTATGAAGAAAACGACTTCTTTTTTTCAGTCACTTTTTCTTTCTTATCGTGCGGTGAGCATACTGTATAATTAATAAAATTCGTGACTTTAAGTCAGGACATACGGTATTTTTCCAAACTAGAGGAATATACTTTACTCGATTTCCATTAAACATATTTCGGTTCTTTGAATCTGTTGTAATCGTTACAGTGTCAAAGATTTTCTTGCAAACAAGAATAAATAATAAAGTATTTCTAATATTATTGGTTGTCGGAGAGTTTGTTTTGCCGTCTCTTCTCCTGTCTGGATAGGTTTGGAAACGGTGACAGTTTACAGTAGATAGGGATAAATTAATTTACATTCTAAAAATTATTTGTATTAATAAAATATAATCATGTAATAAATACAAAATACACTGAGTAAATAGTAACTAAATAATTAAAATTAGTAATTTGATTAAAAATTATTAAAATATTTGCACACCACAAGTTGGTAGAATATGTTGGAACGTTAAAATAATTTTGTAACATCTTTGTAACACAATTCCGCAAATAAATATTTTTTCTATTCTTTTCTTTAGCTTAAATAGTATTTTAACTTTTAAATTACACTAGTGGTAATTTGTCATTACGAACTAGTCGAAACAAAATTTTTAAGTATTCAATTACATTTGCTATTCTGTAAATTAGTAAAAAAATGAAAGTTAATTTAGTTGTAGGCTAATAGTATTTCATGTATGTTAAATTTCCAATAAAATTATTGTAATATTGCAAATTCTACAATATTGTTATGGTTAGATGATGAAATAATCGGCATTGAAAGTCCGCTGGGGAGTATGGGGAGTTACCAGCACACCCACCTGTAACTTGCACTTCAAAACTATGTAAACTGTTTTTTTTTTTATGAATACCCCTTCATTGTGTATGTTAAAAACATTAGTATTAGACTGAAATTTTAGTTGTTTTAATTTAAGTAGATGTACCTCTATAGAAAAATTTTACAAATACCTTACTGTTTTATATTAGCAAAATGTCAAAAATGTAATAATAACTTTTTGTTGCTCTTAATATAATATTTTTTTTGGCAAAAGACAGCTTACAAGCACGTGTTTCATCTAATTGTACGAGAGTGCATCGAAAAGTATTCGGTCTAACATACGTACATTGAATTCTAAAAATCAAATCCACAATGTTTAGTTCAGTTCAGAGTAGTTAATGATGTGAAATTCGAAACGTGTGCAATAATAGGTTGTGATTTTATACATTTCTAGAATCTATACTTGCTATCGTCGGCACTTGGTGGAATTCCATTGTATACCCACGATTTTTTTGTAGTTAACACATGTACTTATCCACAATATACTTTATTTAACACTTTTTTTACTTTCTAGCCAACCGGTTTCACCTTTTACACCATCGAAACTAAAGATAAAAAGCCTGTTTCAATTCAACGTTCAATACTCATTTGGTTGGAAAGCTATCGGACCTACTTTCTGTAAACAGAGAAAATCCTCCATAAGAAAGCCATCTATGATGATACAGTACATTAGGACATTCTGTTCTGTTTTATTCATCCGCCAAAAAATGGAAAGCAAAATTACAGGATGGCAAATATAGCGTGAACGATGAAACCCGATCTGGGAGGCCTTCGATCTCCACTACAAATGAAAATATTAAAAAACCTGTTAGTAGTAACCTTTAATGAATAGAACTGGAAGACAAAAATATAAAAAATGTATATTTTCAGTATTCTAATAAATTTGACGTTGCTCGGGATTGGATATGAGCCCGGTTGCTGATTGGTTTGCTACCTATCACATTGTGGGACTCAAATCTCAAATTAAATTCTGCATTAATAATTTAACACTATCTGGTTTCAAATCAACACCAAAGCAATTTTCTGTCAAGAAAAATAAAACTTTTATCGAGAAGAAATGGATAAGTGACGATTTTGCTGAAACTAGGAAAAAACTGTTTGGTAAAACCTTTTGTTAGAACATTTAGAAACTATTTTGATGCTGAATAGTTTCTGACCTGATACATGTTATATTCTATGGAATGTGTATTGAAGATAAAATATAGAAAATAGAAAACATTAAAAAAAAGTGATTTCAGGCTCATATCCCCGAAGAGGAAGACAAAGGTACCTACTACTAGCCGAAGACACTAGGTTCTACAACTTATCGCCAACATGGTACATAGCCGATCAAGGGATCGGCTTGGGATTTTCTAATAAAATCAACGTTGCAAGGGCAACGTTGATTTTATTAGAAAATTAAAAATACAAAATTTTATTTTTTTGTGTTTCTCTACCCAGGTATCGCATCCGGGACTACAAGAAATTGTGTCCGATGCCGAACCGCTAAACCACAGAAGCGATTAAGCTTTCAAGAGTTTGAGATTGGTAGAGTTAAGCATAAGATAATTAAGGTCTTATTAACTAGGTTGTAAAAATCTACAACGCTTTATTACAAAAATATTCTCTCCTTTTGTACAAGGCTAACATACTGCCATAGTAAAAAATTTGGCAGGTTTTTTTTGTAACAAGTTATAGATAATAATGCATGTTATGTTTTACGTATACATTTTTAATCATAACTCACAACGTTTTTGTGATATCGGAAGGCAAATAAGCAGACGCATTTCCTGATGGTAAGGAATTCACGTCACCGAGACACCAAAGGTGGCGATGGTGCGTTGACAACCTGAAGCCGTGGTTATAGGCCTCGAGCAAAAGTAACTTTACCGGCTACCTCACGTTCCGAACCGGAACTCGTCAACGGCAAACGCTGACGTTGTAGCGGCAGGAATATTTAAGGCGGGGGTACCAATCCGGGCGAGTCGCTGCGAAACTGTACTACCTAGTTAGTTAGTGACAGTAAGCCTATGCTCGCCTTTAACAAGCTGATTTGACCTTGGGGCTGGTTATGTATATCAGTGACAAACTCAAAATGGAAAAGTGTACATTAAATAGCTGTGAAATGACGTGTTTTGTATTTGCTATCTCCAGTGACCAACAGAAATACAAAAGAGATAGCAAACACAAATGACGTCATTTGACAGCTATTTGATGTAAACTTTTCCATTTTAAGTTGGCCACTGAGATACATAATCAGCCTCCTGGTCCAACTCGTAGGTATCGGCTGATTAACATTTAAATAAAAGGAGTTGCTAATATAAAACATATCTTTATATCGACGTAGTTAATAACAACTCTTGCAGAAGCACCTAATTTGCGGTGTTCCCTTTCATATCATCTGAAACCGATCCATTTCTAGTTTATTATACTCTCAATTACCTTTTACGACCCTAATATCGTATAGGTACGTACGAGTATATTTTATGTAATGTTTGTGTCGCTTTTGTTTTCACAGTTCTATCGGTAACATTTATGTACTACTCGTATTAAGAAAGCGGTTGCGATTAACGGTAGCTATGGTGAAACTTGAAATAAAACTATGTATTTTTGCAAATTACATTTAAATGTTTATAATGTTTTTGCCTCTGTGAACTATTTATTTAAATTATATAAACGATTCGCCATCAAATCGACATTAAAGGATACATCATTTTCATAAGTTAGTGTTATTATTGAATCAGGCGTTATTTTGCGGAAATTCATTATAACAATATTAGAACAAAAAAAAACTTACGAAAAAGTGATTATTAGAATAATACGCTTTATTTCGCTTATTCCGCGGACCCCGTGTAAATTTTTTGGGGGGGAATATTCCAAGTAACACAGATTGTGAAGAGCCTAACTGCTGTTCCCTGCGCCCTTCACGGCGACCAGACCACGACTAAAGTCCAAGCTCGGGAAACAATCCATCTTGTCACGTCCTTCGCCAACCTTGCCGAAAAACTCACCACAAAGTACACCTAAATCTTACTCGACGTACGTTTTAACCTGGACATCGAGGTTGGCAGTTTAGCGCAATTTTCAGATAAAAAAATTTAAAAAATAAGTTTGCTATGTTTTTTATTCGCCGAAATCATGTGACACTAGTTGCCTTACATATGAATGCCTTTAGACTTACTTTCAAATTATATGGATTATATTCAAATAAACTTTAAACAAATTCGGGTTTACTACGTATCTATGGAAGTCCCGCCTCTTTTTACGTAGTGTTTATATACTCTTTGGAAGTAGGCTCAGGAAATCGACCGTATCGTACAAAATAAGCGGTACTAGCAATTGATTTTGACTGTTAGTATCTATTTTTTTATATACAAGAGGAGACAAACGAGCAAGTGGGTCACCTGATGGAAAGTGATCACTGCCGCCTACGGACATCGGCAACACCTGGAGTATCACAGATGCGTTGCCGACCTTTAAGGAATGAGTACGCTCTTTGCTTGAAGGTCCCTAAGTCACAATCGTTTGGAAAAACCGCCCTCTGTAACTCATACCACAAAGGTATCGTGCGAGGTAAGAAATGACTTCGGAATCGCACAGTTGTCCTATCTGTCTAAACTCAACTGGGATGTTAGACCTTGAACAATAGTAAGTTTACAGGCTACCTCATCCTCCTAACCTAAACACGTCATAGGCAAACCCTGAAGCTATGGCGCCAGAAATAGATAAGGCGGTGGTACTTATTGCTGCGAAACTCAACCACCTAGTCAGATGTCACGCTCTTAGTGACGGTAAGCCTATGCACGCCTTCACGAGCTGCCTAACAGGAAGGAGCTGCCTGCCTTCCTAACAGAAAAGCCATGTGCTTGTTCGCTATTTTATTAAAGAGAACGGGTTGCACTCCGGGAGTGCCGGCAGAAGTGAAAACTTGAATCTTAACGTTGTGCATTGTTGATATTTTGGAATGGTTAGGGAATAATTTTGCACAAATTGCTTTAATTATCAGTATGAAAGTACTATTATTTATGTGGTAGAATACAATATTTATTTATTGCACACAAACATCGCTATCGTACACAAACATGACAACACGAACATTCGCGCAAGCGTCCTGCGAAATTTCAGGTTACGTGTCCTGACGCGAGTTTAAAAGTTTTTACCCGTTCCAACAAAAGTGCGCAACGCTGCTAAAAAAGTTTTCACTTCAAAAAAAGGAAATAAAAGAAAGTATCACATAACAGCACGAAGAGTACGAAAGCTTGTAAATTGGAACAATATTCCTAACACCCCCACCTTAACCAAGCGAAGCCGGTCTTTAAAATCTATCATATTTCTAAATTACGACTATCATATCATCAATACATTTATTTTACAAAAGAGAGCCATAAGGGCAATTTATAACCTGAGCCCAGGCGTTTTCCTGAGAGAAAAAATCAAAGAAATCAAGATTCTAACTGTAGCATCCCAGTATATCTTAGAAAATTTAATGTATGTTCATAGAAATTCAATCTCATTTAAAAGAAATTGTGATATACACTATCTCAATACAATGAATAAAAATAATCTTGCTGTGCATGTGTCTCGTCTCCACGGAGTAAGCCATTCTTTCATGGGCCTATGTATACAGTTCTACAATAAACTTCCCAATTATATGAAAGAACTTCCAATTAATAAATTTAAAAAAATGTATTAAATGTAAATTAAATAAAAAGGGTTATTATAACATTGCTGAATATTGAGCTGATAAAACTGTTGGGATTAATTGCTCCTCATGCCAATCTCTTGTAATATATAATGTATCATTACATTAATTATTATAAATACTCGTATATTTTAAAATAAGAAAAAAAAGACAAGCCCGTTGAGTTTCTTGCCGGATCTTCTCAGTGTGCGGCCGCGTTCCGATCAGGTGGTAGATTTATATTACAATGCGTGCCGTCCCCAAAACTGCTGCCTTCTGAATCCGGCCCTTAACCCAGGGTTGCAGAGCGAGTCTCTTAAGTTGTTGGTCGAGACTCTTCGCTATAAGACCGTTTACTGACACGACTATCGGGACAGTTGTTGTTGAATCAATATCCCACATGTCGGTTACCTCGTGAGCCAAGTCTATGTATTTTGACATTTTTTCCTTCTCGGCTTTCACGAGGTTAACGTCACATGGGACAGTGATATCAACAAGAATTATTATTATTATTATTATTATCAAGCCTCTCTGCCTCTAAGCTGGTTGAAATGTAGTTCAGTGCCAACAAAACCACTGGTGGTAGATGCAGCAACTTCTCCGGGTAAGG
Organism: Calephelis virginiensis; assembly: GCA_002245475.1. Taxonomy (NCBI): domain Eukaryota; kingdom Metazoa; phylum Arthropoda; class Insecta; order Lepidoptera; family Riodinidae; genus Calephelis; species Calephelis virginiensis. The sequence goes on from NJDC01003968.1 coordinate 25,595, forward strand.
ATCCACCGCCTTAGCTATTCCTGCCGCCATAATAACACTGTCATGTTCCGGTCCAGAGGGCAGGGTAGTCGGTAGATTTGCAAAATTGGCCTAACATCCCGCTTCAGCTTCGCAACTGTAACTTTTAAGGTGTCTATAGGCCACGATCCGCTCTTACTACCAGGAGACCCGTGTGTTTGTTCTTATTTGTAAAAAAAAAGTATCTTCACGTCCATATCCCCGTAGAGGTAGGCACAGGCACAACAAGCGAACCCACGACTAGCCGAAGACACTAAGTCCAATATTGTGGGAAGCCTATCGCCAACCGGGCACATATCCAATCTCAAGCAACATTTTCTTTTATTAGCAAATTAAAAAACCCAATTTTTTTTTTGTTGCTCGACCCGGGATTTGAACCCGGGACCTCATGCAGTCAAGTCCAACATCTGAACCGCTAGATTACAGAGGCGATCAATCGTATCGTATTTGTAATATTCGTATATTTAAATGAGTAGAGTAATTTTTTATCATAATATTAAGTTCCAGAATTCGATGTAAAACCTATCGGTAAACCTTTATTTTTGTAATGTTTGCACTTATCTGATGTAAATTTTACCTGTTCATAAATAATTAAGGGTATCAAAAGCGAACCTTTTGAACCAATATTGAATGACGTCAATGGCAAATCCTTTGTAGACCCGATTCAAATTTTATCAAAATAACATTTAATTAAAATAAAGATACGTCAAATATTTTTCGTGGATTTAATAGTCAAAGAGATAGTCCTGATATCTTGCTAATTAAAATACTTAAACATCTAAATATGTAGGTCTGATAGTCACAAATACTTAACGATACAAGACACATACCGAAAATAGCATGTTGCGAATGTGCAGTTGGAATGGTAAGACTTAAAGCCACTTGCACGTTTCAGGGTTAAATTTTAAAGGGTTAAATTGTCTACTGTCTTAATACAAGCTAGAAGCTAGCTCAAAGTTAAGTACCCGACTTTAAAATATGCAAGTAACTCTAAGTTAACTTATCAGTTAACTATTTATTATTACTTATTAGTTCTATCGTCCACCGCAATTAGAAACACATAATAACAGATGAAGCATCACTTTTTTAAAACTAAAACTTAAGGTCAGTAGTAGTAGTTGTAGTAGGTATATCACTTTGTGTGAAAGTTTTAAAATCAACTGCGTTTTTGCTAATACATTTACGAAATTGCAGAAATTAAGCTAGTTGAATAAGTAATGAATAAAAGGAACTTTATTGCAAATTTTCTGTCAAATGAGTCTTAGCAAGTATTAAATTATATTTATTAGAGGTAAAGGTGGTAATGTGGCCCCTGCACATATATTGACCCCCTTTAATATTTTAATGTTTGCACAACGCCATTTTGTATGTTTTGTGCGCTACGGGATGCTCGCGGCATGGTACGTATTTAGTACCTTACAAATCCACCATAGCCTGTCACGTTCGATTGTAATTCGAATCATTTGAAACTCGTTACCGGTAACACTTTAAACTAATGTGTTTTTAATTCGGTGATTGTTTTTAAATATAGTGTTTTGGCTATTGTGTTCATATATTGGATACGTTGAACTGTTCTTCTATGGGAATTAAAAGGAAATATAAAATTAGACTTATAATAATTATTTTTGGTACGTTTGTTTAAATACTCTCAAAAGTTGTAATTTGGCCCCCTCACATTGGTTGTATTATGGTCCCGTTGGCCAAATTACATGTAAGAGTGATTCATAATTTTCATATTTTCATTTTTTGCTTTCAGATGTCTAGACAAAGTGTGCTTTCTCCACTTATGAGGAAGAAACACAAAAAGGGAACCTGAACAAATGAAATCAGCAATTAATGCAGTAAGGCAGAAGGGCATGGGATATAAAAAGGCTGTAAAAATGTATTCTGTGCCTAGTTCTACAATGAAACGGTTAGTAAAGGAAATTCAGGCAATATCTACGATAAAGACTTCTAATTAAAGAAGGGCTACAACAGCAAAGGTGATCACGTCATCACCATACAAAAATCATTTAAGCGAATCATTGCCCTTAGCACAGAATCGTGAACGAGAACGTGGACGTGGACACGGTGTCAGACGTAATCACAATGGAGAAGAATCCGGTAGCAATGTCGTTTGACGCCAGAGAGAAACTAGGCAGCTCTGAAAGTGACGAAGACAGACTGAATACCGATTATGTTGAGTCTTTTACAAACCTGCTTCCTGAAAATGGCTTCCTGCCGTGTATGCTCTACGACACGATTTGTTGCAATAACAGACCTGGAGAGCCATGGGTTCAGTGTCAAAGTTGCGATGTATGGGCTCATGTAGCCTGTGGAGGTTCTGAAGGGGATAATAGTCACCTAGTCACTAGTCCTACAATTCCGGGAGTCAGAACTTTTTTTAGGAAATTTCCTCCTCTTTCTGAGTCTTTTTTTACATTTGAAAAATCTTTATTAGTTTATGAGATATTTGCAAAAAACTAAACCCCCCCTTTTTTTAGTTAACTGTTAATAACTTTTGTAATTTTTATTTGCGGAACTTCATTGTTTTTTCGAAAACTATCTAGATGCCATTCCGAATCGAATGACACCTCAATCATAATTTTCGGAGACTGCCGAAAAAAGTTGACCAAAAAGGCACATGTTGACTAGACTATTTAATTGTGCAATACATTTAGTGTAACATAACCATCACTTG
>NJDC01003968.1:37097-69902 GCA_002245475.1 Calephelis virginiensis
GACATTGAATTTTTAGATATTATTAATTTCAATTCTGCTTTAAGCTAGCTTTAATTTTTACATTTGCTCTATAATAAAAACCGTTTTAACAAATATTTCTTTATAATTAAAACATTCTTAATTTCCTAGAACTTTGTTTAAATAAAACTTTGTTGTAATATAAATTAATGAGTCAACACCCGCAAAGGTGGCAGCGAAAATAAATCATATTATGTGTCATTGCCTATCAGCCCATCCCACTTCTGATTTAAAATAACGTGAATCTGAATACTCGCTGTGTTTTTGTAACATATTTCATAAAGATTTCTTTATATAGCTTTTCCGAAAAATACTTCTAATACGTTTTTGTACCGAACTTAGTGTAGGTATGAAAGAAATCTGTTATTTAAACGAAACGTTTGTTATTTACAAAATTAAACTAGAGCAAAGATTTTCTTTTAGCATTTTATGATACAATAGAAATCTTATAATTTTTACTTTCAAATCTGGGCATAAGTTGTTGTGAATAATTTTTTATGATTTTCGTCAAAACTTAAATCAGTTTTAAATTTTTGAATGCATATGAAAATGGCTAACTCTAAATCTTCTACACTCTACTTGTGCGCGACGACCAAAGACAATGTAGCGTATGACCATAGACAACTAGACGGTGTCGGCGGGAGTGACCCAATCTGAAGGATGGCACGCGTCGGAACCTTACGGACATTTCGAGTCTAAGTAAATATTGATATTTGAGTGATTTTATTTTAAGTAAATAACGTAGTTTTTGTATATTGTTATGAACTTATATACACTGTTTTGGTTTATATGGTTAATCTAACTTAGAAAATGATGTTTTGAATAGGTTTTAGATTGTTTTATAGCGTTTTGAGCATGGTTATTTTGCAATTGTAATTTACGTGAAATTTATGTCTGAAATAGGTTATATTGTCTAGATTTATGTGTGAAATGATAAAATGTATGTAGCTAGACCGTCTTAACGTAATACGAAACATGTAAGTCCTGTAAATAGCCAAAAAATCGGCTAAGTTTAAGTTCGATAATAAAAGGTAGAATCTCTTGCGTTTTACTTACCTGAGCATAATGAAATTGGAATATGTTATTATAGGTGGAAAATCGATTGTAATGTGCATGCGACAGCGCCCGTAACGTTAATAAAATCGGGAGCGCCGCGCCCGCACGTTTTATACTAAGCCGCGGGGGGCAGGGTAGTATAAAAGGCAGAAATCGCGGAAATTCGCCGCCACACGAAAACCAAGCGCAGTCGCGTGCACAACTATGTATGCTAGGATAAGTCTAGACTAGACAATAGGTTTATACTATATTAGATCTGGATAATTGTACGATTTAATAAAGAAAACTAATAAAATATGGTCCCGGGGGTGAGGAATAGAATGTTCCAGAATCCCGTTCCCGAATTGTATAAAAACGCAGACCGGGAATCGGGGTTTCATTCGCGGTCGGTCCTTCGCTGGGAACGCTCAAGAACTAGAAGAAACTCCCAGTGAATTGTGAACATTCTGCGCCTCGCTCTCGCCCTTGCAAACGTGTAACCGTGTGTTTTATTTCCCACAAAATCTCTCCAGACGGTATTAGCAATTCGTAAAGCCCTAGGTAATCTATCCGCCTCACTACTCATCTATCATCTCCATGCCAGGCAGCTTATAAGAGGCGTGCGTGTATTTCACGAGTCATTAAAAACAAAAAACAACTCTTGTAAAACAGTGAAAAAATAGCAGAAGCAGAAGTAAAAATAAATAATAATAATGTTGTACATATATAGTAAGTATACATTTTACAGCGTTAAACTTATTAAGATCAGATAGATCTTACGATGTACATAAAAAGAAAAAAAACTGTAATATTTCGCAATGGCTTAGTCCTAAAAAGTACAGTAAAAACTGAATTTAAAAAGAAAGAAAAAGATCTCTGATTACCGTTGGAAGAGAACGTTAAACGAAAAAAAAATAACTGTGAAGTGGCAAAGTGTTCTTCAGTGACTAGCATAAGATGGGATCCATAAGGCTGTTTCATTTGAAATGATAATAGTGTTATTTTGCAGTCCGATGGCGTAGCCGGTAGTTTTTTACTTAAGGCTGATACCAGATCATAAAACAGCGACTCACCTGTAATATTATATTGTGAATACAGTCTCGGTTTTCTCTTACTCGTCATACAAAAAACCCCTTCGTATTGGTTCCTCAATCGAATTCCCTCACGAAAGTTAATTAATTAATGCCGAAAGAAAAACCATTAATAACATTCAGTACCGTTGCCAAAATCTGATACAGAACTTAATTAATGCTTTTAGCGGTTACGCTAATTACTGAAGGCTCAAACAGATTATTTTAAGCAGATTTATAAATACCCAAATATTTATTTACTTAAATAGTTAATACTCTACAAATATTTAATTATGCTTATAATGAAAATACAGGAAATATTGAGATGGCTTTACCGAAGGTAAGACACAACCTTTTTTGAAGTGAAAACTTCTTTAGCACTTTTTTTGGAATGGGTAAAAACTTCTAAACTCGCGTCATGATACATGACCTAATTCGTTAGATAGAAATTCGTAAGACTGATAGCTATAATGTAACATTCCATCGTCAGCGCTTTAACGCCACGACAAGCGTAAAACTTTGTATGTACTATTTGAAGTCTTTATTTTATTCAGAGCTTTATTTGCTATTTTATCACTATAAACTTGAATAGAATCAGAAAGCGCTTAAACACTTAAGTGTTTAAATTTCTGTGTGATATTATTAGACACTTTATTTCATTCAGCGCTTGATCTGCAGTATTAAAGAAGATATTAGTTTAGTGAAACATCTTTAAATTTGTTTGCGATTTGTAGGTATATCATAGTTTTTCAGTTAATAGAAATTACAGTACAACATTGTGAAGAAATTTAGCTGTTTTCAAAAAAAAAAAATAATAGAAGGAAAATCGATATACACACATATATTATATTGAATTGAATTTTGTCTAAGTTTGAACATTTAAATATTTTATCTCATAAGTAAAACTATTAACGGACCAAGGTAAATTATGATGTGGCCGTACCAGTAAGTAGCGTGCTGAAGTTTCATGGTTTAGCATAGATTACTAATAGATAGGTACTAATAGTATTAATAAGGTGTACTATTGCATTTGACGGATTGTACGATAACAGGGCGAACCCAAAAATATCCGATTTAACACAAGACTATTGTGTTATCCCACATAAATGATAGCACTTTCATACTGACAATTAAAGCGATTTATGCAAAACAATCCCTAACCAATTCAAAATATCAAAAATGCACAACGTTAATACTCAAGTTTTCACTTCTGCCGGCACTCCCGAAACGCAACTCGGTTTTTTTTGAAATGGCTAATATGTTGCTAACCGCGTGGTTTTTACAACTTCACTGGAATATGAAATGGCTAATAAAGACACAACCTTGGTATGCAGACATCTCAGATGCTATAATGTATCTTCACGCCAATATGCCCGCAGAGGTAGGCAGAGGCACAACCAGGGTACCCACGACTAGCCGAAGATACTAAGTCCCACAATGTGATAGGTGGCAAGCCTATCGCCAAACGGGCACATATCCTATCCCGAGCAACATTTTTATTATTAGAAAATTGGAAAAACCCAATTTATATATGGGTATCTCAAGGAAACCTAGGTTGGTTTTATGACAATAGAAGGCAAACAAGAGATTTCCTGATTGTAAGATATTGACGCTGCCTTAAGACACCAAAGGTGGTAATGGTGCGTTGTCAACTTGAGGCCGGGAACCCTACCTTCCAAACAGGAACACGTCAACGGCAAGCACTGACGTTATGGCAGCATGAATAGGTACGGCGGTGGTACCAATCCAGACGAGTTGCTCCGAAACTAGCTAGTGAATTACTGAAGTAACATGTTACAATGTTTAATCACTGACAAAATGATATTCGTGTTTTTTAAAGTGTTTTAAATTTTCAAAAGCTTATGTTCATAAATAATAAATAAATGAATAAATAAATATCCTTGGACAAGTTACACAAATTGAATCTAACCCCAAAGTAAGCAAATTATATGCTTGTGTTTAAGGTGTTAGTCAACTATACTAATACATAGAAATACTTAAATAGATACCAGAATAAATTAAATTAACACCCAGACCCGGAAAATGCAGACATCTAAATGGTCATCACACAAATGCCTGTCCCCGTCGGGAATCAAGCACGAGCCTCGCGGTTGGTCGTTGTAGTTAGGCGTGAATGCTAGCAACACGGCGGTCAATGGAAGTCACGGTGTTAGTGACGGTAAGCCTAGACTTGTATTTTACGAGATGCCTAGCAGGAAGGAAGATGGTCTTTTCTGCAAAGGAGCTCGTCCCAACACGGAGAAAATGATATTATATTCATTTGAGAGTCGTTGTACTGGGCTTTTAAGGCGGTTTTTCTTAAAAACAAGGTATAAAAAGTTGGAGCGGAAGAAGCTCATGAATCATGACACTTGGTACTCAGTGCTCTCTAATATTAAAAAAACTTGACGTGTAGATATGTAGGTATACACGTTTTGATAGTGCTGTAGTATATTATAGAACTGCTCTACCCCTGATAGTAAAAACGACGCATCTAAATCTTTTTCCAAATTTGAGTTATATAGATTGCCGGAATTAAAATAAAAAGGCGCATATTGTCTGTACTTTTAATATATTGCTAACTAGTCTCCTGTGCGGTTTTAGCACAACAAAATAGGGCGCTTCTGTATACTTTTTTACGCCCGACCGAAGATGAAAAGATGATTTATTTAAAACTTAATTGAAATATCGCATTTATGTAAATCCTAATACTTAGTAGTTTCATTTTAAGTTCAGTTATAAAAAAGGCGCATATTTGTCCCTATTTCTTAGAAGAAGATAAAAAGACGCAAAATTATCATTTGCGTGTAATTATCTAATTTTTTTAAATTAGCTTTTTTTAAATTAGCTAATTGAAAACCGCTTTCACATTAAGAAAAACTAATGCATCTAACCACTTCTGCCCTATTTATATAACTAATAGTTTTTTTTATTCTTAAGAAAAAAAGCGGAAATATCTATATGCGTCCATTTCTGTTAAAATAATATTCTGAATAGATAGCGGAATAGTACAACTAATAGTGTTTGAAATGTAAAAGACGCATATAGCCATTTACGTCTGTTCACTTAAGTATATTATATTTTTCATCATTTTTTATGCGAAGATGAAACAGTTTTTTCGTATTTTTTATTACATTAATTAAATAAATTCATAATATTATTAAACCATGTAAAAGCCTCTTTAGTAGCCATTACTTTCAAGTTTTGAATACGTAGATATTTTAATTGTCTAGAAGACAGCAAGAAATTTCCTGGTTGGTTTGTTAAACATTTATTTCTCCGTTTTTACTTTTCTTTAGATACGTCCTTTTAACTATCAGTATACCGGACCAGAACGTGAAACTACCATTAATTCACCATCTGTATTAATATTATAAACAGGAAAGATTTGATTTGATTGTTTGTTTGTTTGAAATGAATAGGCTCTGAAAATACTGAACTGATTTCAAAAACTCTTCCTTAAAATGTTACATTATCCCTGAGTGATATATGCTTTGTTTCATCAGAATCGGTACAGTAGAAGGCAAGTTACGCAGGCGAATCTGAGTGAAACTGCCAGTAATTTAATAAAGCTGCGGTTACTAGTAGTTAATATCGATGAAATGCTCATCGAAGTTATTATTCAGTGCATCTTTAATGCAGTTTATAAATTGTTGCTGTTATGGAACTCTGACTTGTAGTGTAATATAATGGAAAGCATCATGTAGCTTGGAAGTTTCGTCTCGACAAAGGTGGCACGCTTGGTATTCTTGTTTCAAAGTAGTGGAATTAGTTCAGAAACTAAGAAATTCCGTTTGGAATACTTTAGGTAATTACCGATAATTAAGACTGTATACAACTTAAATTTCACTCTCGAAGCGAACAAGAGCTGGTTTTAAATTCAATGGTTTTCAACCTTAGTTAAGTTTGAAAGCAGAAAAGAGTAGATATAGTACTACTACTTAAATTATGCGTTTCGGCTTTACAATTTTTTACTGTTTTTACACTTTATATTTTTATTTTCAAATTGGCTGACCTAATCTAAATTTAAGCGAAATGATGGCTAATTATGCGTTTGCCCCGCCGAGTTTCGCCCGATTTGGGTGAAACGTGGTTCTTAATGTTTTTGATTGACGTTTGCCCCGCAATTTTTTTATCGATATTTGTACAGTCAGAATGCAATTTTTTTGGAAGAGTGATATAATTAAAGTGAAAGCAAGGTACTCTAGAAAACTTAGTACTTTGTATTTCAAAAATGCTTATTTTTGCAAACCCCGAAAATTTTCACGGCCACTCAAAATATTAACAACAATGGACGTGGTCGTTTCACCCAAATCGAGCGAAACTCGGCGGGGCTATCACCTACTAAGCCGAAATGATTAATCTATATATATAAAAATCAATTGCTGTTCGTTAGTCTCGCTAAAACTCAAAAACGGCTGAACCGATTTGGCTAATTTTGGCTTTGAACTATTTATTCAAGTCCTGGAAAGGTTTAAAAGATAAGAAAAAGGGTAAAAAAAATGCGAGGGAACTAGGAAAAAAAATCCCGTACAAACTGAACGAGTGGAACGAAGTTCACCGGAAAAGCTAGTTATGTAATAACAACTCTATATAGATCTAGATATCTTGACGAATATAGCCGAAGCACATATTTATATAGTACTACTACACCTACTTATACCAATTAATTTTAGAATCGTCGTTAGTGACACTTATGGTAAAAATGCAAATGTTTGTTAACGTATCGCCGACGCCGAGGTAAAAATTGGTAACAGTTTTTGGTTATCTAAGTATCAATCTATATCTCGATTTTTTCAGATTTTAATTAAAAGTTTAAGTAAAATAAAAGCCAGAATAAATCGTAAAATACTACTACCCTACAAATTCTTCTTGTATTTAAAACGGTAAAAAAAAAATCAAAAATATTTATTTCAGTACTAATTTACAATAAAATGTGGGTAGTTGATGGAGTCACCTTTTAAGTACGAGGTACTTGTGTTAAGTAAACCTTTAACTTACGAATTTAGCGCACTGTTAAATTAAGCAGTCATTACGCATTTTTTTTAAATCGTTAGTATGAAATTTTTATTGTATTGGTAATGTATAAAACGGATATGTCTGTTATCTATTACAATGATCTTCTGATAGTCGTTTATATATTGTATATTAAATATTTTATTTAGTTCCTAAGTCTTGAATATTTTTAACTAACATAACAATAAATTTCGTTTCGTTCACAACCAAAATTGTATATAACTACAGGATTTTCTACGACACATTTCCTTTCAATAGCTTCTCTTAAACATTTTAGATATGATGATTTAACGAAATTGAAATTAAACGAAGAAAATTAAAGTGATATTTCAATTTAAAAAGAGTTAGTTTATCAAATCTTTCTAAATATACTTTACATAAATTATATAACACCTTGTAGTCCAGACAGTTTTTCGTTTTCAAAAGAAAAATAAAACAATTGTTCTTAAAATGAATAATTTCAGAATATGCGATATCAGAGACGGATTTATTTGAAGTGTTTTTACAAATTACGTCATAATTATAAGTTTTTTTACAATTTAATATTTAACTATGATATAGAATAATATTGCTAAAAATTAGAAAACCACTGTATTACACAAACTGCTATCATCTATGCTATGGGGAATATATTTACTGTAACTTCCAACCAAATAAGTACTGAACGTTAAATTAAAACAGTTTTCATCTTTAGTTATAAAGCCCTAATGATAGTGTAAAAAGTAAAACCGGTTGGCTATAAATGTGTATAGTGGTAAGCGTTTACCTCAAAAAAGTTTGGAATATATTACACTATATCGGATAGTAATATATTATTTGTAAATAAGGATATAAATAGATCTGCCTTAGTGCCAGGCAGCTCGTAATACTTAGGATTATCGTCACTAGCACCGTGACATCTGATTAGTGGTACAGTTTCGCAGCGACTCGCCGGATTTGTAACACCGCTTTACTTATTCCTGTTGCCATAACGTCATTGACGTGTTCCAGTTCGGAGGATTACGCACCATTACCACCTTTGGTATCTCTGGGAGGTGTGAATTTCTAATAATTAGGGAATCCATCTGCTTACCTTCCAATATCATAAAAATAAAAATAGTGAAGTTATGTAACTTAAAATAAATAGTTGAAATTATACTCGTTCATACGATTTTAATTTAATACAGATTTAAAATACCAGGAAAATTCAGGATTGCTACTGAAATCTAAAAGTATAATGGCATCAGTAATATCGCTTTATGTAGCAACAAGGAGGTTTTAGCTCGACAAAGGTCGCACGTTCCGAATTCTAGTATCAAAGTGTAGTGGAATTAGTTCAGAAACTCTGGAGGAATTCCAGTTGAAATTCTTAAAGTAATCCATAGTAAATCTATTTATAAGGTTATATTATTTAATCATTTCAAATGCCTTGTTCTTTTAACCGACATGAAAAACACGGAGTTCCAAATTTTTTTCAGGTTAGGTTTTTTCAGTCAATGGATTTTGATTCTTTTTTAAAAAGCACTTTTTGATGCACTTTCATAAATATTAAAATTCGACAAATATTTTTTAACTTATGTCATATTTTATCTTAAATACACTTTTATAGAAATGAAGCCCTATTTCCTATGGTCCCCAATCCCGCGTAAAAGGATGGACCAATTTCACTAATTCTTGTTTTATTATGTTTGTAGCATAGTTCGGCTTTAACACTAGACAAAAATGACAAAGGTCATGAGGTGTTATGAATGTGAAGGAATCAAGACAGGTTTGTCAGGATCGTGAGGTCTGGCACTCGATACTCTCTGCCTACCCCGTAAGGGACTTGGCGTGAAGATATGTATGTATGTACATTAGCTAGTAATATACTCGTATAACTGTCTGTGTGTTATTTCTTCCTAGAACTGCAATCTTGTTGGTCCCGGCTTTTTTGCGGAATAGACCATCATCCTTCATGCCATATAGCTTATAAAAGTCGCGCATAGGCTCATCGTCAACAACACCGTGACATCCTACTAGTTGATAGAGTTTCGCAGCCACTCGCCCGGATTGGTACCACCGCCTTGTCTATTCCTACCGCCATAACGTCAGTGCTTGCTATTAACGTGTTCCGGTTCGGATGGTAAGGTAATTACTTTCCTTGAGGTCTAACATCCCGGCTTCAAGTCGGCAATGCATCATTACCACGTTTGGTGTCTCTAGTTGGGGTTAATTTCTTACCATCAGGAAATCCGTTTACTTGTTTGCCTTCCAATATCATAAAAAAGGGAACTGAATATTCAATTAAAATTTATTTTTAATGTGTATTGCGTGCACATCCCAGTATTATTATAAATCCGAAAGTTTGTTTGTTTGTTTTTTTGTTTGTTCCTTCTTTACGGTCTATATCGTAGACCGATCTGAACGAAAATTGCTATAGCGGTAGTTTAGGAGCCGGAGAATAACATAGGACACTTTTAACCGACTTTAAAAAGGAGGAGGTTATCATTTCGCCTGAACGTTTTTTTTTGTATTTTACGCGATTACTCGAAGATCCCTGGACTGATTTGAAAAATTGTATTTTTATTTGAAAGGGTACTTCACAAGTGGTCACATGATCACCAGGTCAGGATCTGGTGTTGGGATCCTATAATAATTTCTTAGCAAGAATAGTGTTTTTCTGGACTTCCCACTATTCCACCCCACTTTCCACTTCCCATCCCACTTCCCAGTCCCACTTCCCAATATCCCATCCCACTTCTCACTACCCACTTCCCACTTAATATTATAATAAATCCGAAAGTTTGTTTATTTGTTTGTTTGTTTCTTTGTTCCCTCTTCACTTTCTAATCCCTGGACATATCTGAACGAAAGTTGGTATAGAGGTAGTTTAGGAGCCGTAGAGTAACATAAGATACTTTTTGACCGACTTCAAACAGGAGGAGACTATCAATTCGTTTGTATGGTTTTTTACCGTCGCATACCGTCACATTGGCAGTGGTGGAATACATGGTTCTGTTTTTTAAAAAAACCAGAACCATAGAAACCAAGAAAGTCTATATATCATTTTAAAACGTCATAAATTTTAAATCAAACACAGTTTATTTCACAGTTTATTAATTATGTTCTTCTTTTGAATTACTTGTTCTCGGGTGTAGTTGAATAAATTATTACGTACCTGTTACGTGGCTCAAAATCAATATGAAAAATACTTTTTAATCTACTTTTCAACCCATGACGGAAAAGGAGGGTATAAGTTTGGCGTGTCTGTATATGTGTCTGTTTCTGGCATCATAACTCCTAAACAAATAACCCAATTTTAATGTACATTTTTTTGTTAGAAAACTGAATCCCAGCTACATTATGCACATGTTTTTTTCTGGGGTTGCTAAACATTTTTAGTTTTATGATTGTTTCTTGACTACTTTCGATGAAATATCCACTTAGGGAGTAATCAAAAACGTCACCTCTGTGGTGCAGCGGTTCAGTTGTTAGAGGTCCCGGGTTCGAATCCCGGGTCGGACAACAAAATGAAATTGGGTTTTTCCCGGTTGCTCGGGATAGGATATTTGCCCGGTTAGCGATAGGCTTACCACCTATCACATTGTGGGACTTAGTATCTTCGGCTAGTCGTGGGTACCCTGGTTGTGTCTCTGCCTACCTTTTCGGGGATATGGGCGTGAATATACTTTCATTTATAATTTTTAATATATATGATCACTTAGATAATATTAATTAATGTACTTATTTAAATGATAAACAACGTAGCTTTATCCTTTCGACATGTTCTAGGAAAGAGTTTGTGTCAATGAATTTTTTGTTTTCTAAAAGTTCAATTAAAAATTAAGTATTCAGAATAGTCGCTTCCGAGGTCTAATGCGATCCAGCATTGATTTTGAGTTCTTGAGGTTCCGGGGTCGATCCCCGGGTCGGGCGACAACAAAATTTAGAAAATACTAGCTGTCCCGGCGAACTTCGTTCCACCCGTTCAGTTTGTATGGGAAAAAATAAAGTATTGTTTTTCCCAAAAAGAATTGGCCCAATCGGTTCAGTCGCTCGGAAGTTATGCGCTTACCAACACATTTAGCAATCCATTTTTATATTATATATGTATTGTCAATTTCCTAATTAGAATAACGAGACATACAAAGACAACCGTTTGCTTTGCAAAAATGTAAAGAAAAACCTTTCATGGAGCAGTTTTTGAGTGAAAACTTTTTTAGCGGCGTTGCGCACTTGTTTGAAATGGGTAAAACTTCGTAACTCGCGTCAGATCGTCAGATCGAAAATTCTTAAGACGGCGCAGAGCGCTTGCGCCACTGTTTGTGTTGTCATGTTTGTGTACAATAGCGCAATAAATAAAAATTGTATTCTACTACATGAATGATAGTACTTCCATGCTGATAATTAAAGCAATTCGTGCAAAATTATTCCCTAACTATTCCAAAATATCAGAAATGCACAACGTTAATATTCAAGTTTTCACTTCTGTCGGCACTCTCGCAGTGCAGCCCGTCGTTTTTTTTTCAAAGGTCTTACATGCTTTAGCACTTTAATTTAGCTTCATATCCATTAATGCAGTTTGATTAATAGAACACACGTTCAATAATAATTAAGTTGAAAGTATTCAGGCCATTTCTGCAATTAACATAAAACCTTTATCACACATTACCATTTTCTTTAATGCAACTGTTTGGTCATGCATCAGTAAATAAACGTATAAGAGTAGTTTATTATCGTCAAGAAAGTTTTAAAAGCATATTTAAAATATGGTTACTAAACTCTTAAAAGTAGTACATTTCGTAGAAAACGTATACTGTGTGTACAGAACATTTTCAAGATTTTCAAAATTGAAAAAATGTGTTATCATTATTCGCTTAATATGTGAATTGTCAGTATTATTCGCTTGCTTAACCATTTTCCTGTGTATGGTATCAGGAAATCATAGATTAGAGTTGACATATATAGTTTTAAATATTGCCAATTCTCTCACTATTTTCCTGACAAGTTTATCAACATCAAAGAAATATGTCATGTTTTTAAGATACATTCATAATAACCATTTAAGTTTCAAACGAGATCCTATATATTTGCATAATTTAAAAAAAATATACATATGTATAATTATGGTCCCCACGTTTTATATTTTTGTGGCTTCGATATCAATTTTTGTGAATTGGAATTTAAACAAAACACATGATCATTTTCATATTGCGTGTTTAATACTTATGGATATATGCAACACGAGGTATCTCTATGAAGGTGTTGTGGTAGTTACTTTTTTGCATATTTTAACTGAACAAATCAAATATATATCCAGATGTTTAACAAAAAAAATAATGATTGTGAAAACAGCGAGTTATACAATTGAAAATCCTGATATATTTACGATACATTGTGAACAAAATAATGGGAAAGTTGCAAAATGGATGTCTTATTATTCCAATTTAAAAAACAGTTCCGATGACTTTAATGCTATTTTTGGATTTCAGGTAAATTTATTTTTCACATTTTTTATCTTTTGCTTAATTAAAAAATATAAAAAATACATTTGTAAACTAATAAAATAGATAAATAAACAAACTAATACGCTTTGCAATCAAATAACTATTGAATGTTTCCTAAAATGTATGTAAATTAGTCGAAGTTTGGATTTTTTTTAAATATTAGTTTACTATCGATCAAAAATAAATTTAGGTCTAACAACGAACGCGGATTGCATCATAACTATTTAAATTTAAAAATATCGAGTTTTTGAAGTGAAAACTTCTTTCGCGGCTATGCACACTTTTTTTTGGAATGGACAAAAACTTCTAAACTCGCGTCCGGACACATGACCTGATTCGTAAGACAAAAATTCGTAAGACGGCTCAGGGCGCTTGCACGAATGTTCGTGTTGTCATGTTTGTGTAACATAGCGCAATAACTGAATATTGTATTCTACCACATAAATGATAGAACTTTCATACTGATAATTAAAGCAATTCGTGCAAAATTATTCCCTAACCATTCCGGAACACCAAGTTTTCACTTCTGCTGGCACTCCCGAAGTGCAACCCGTGGTTTTTTTATCTTGCTTTCATGAGGCTGCAATTTTAAAAATATTGAAATTTACATATGTTAGTTTATTATCTCAATCACACACATATTCCGCAAATAAATAATGTTCTTTCTTTCTTTTTTCTAATTTTGTTACAGGATACAGAACCCAAAAGCTGCATAACTTTTTGTCGGATTGTCAGTTCACTGAACGGATTTTTTTTAATGTTATGTAGCATTATATAATATTCCAGGTCAATACTTAGGCTGAGCGCACACTGTAGACACGACAGATTTAAGACAAATGACAGATTGTTTAGTCACGTGCCGTCATAAATACAAAAAGGAAGCCGACATTCGTTACAAACTTGACGGTACAATTTTTGTGGATATTAGATAATTTTATCTTCGAGACATTTTGTTCCAAATTTACGTGTCTCCGTATGTTTTGTTATGCAATAGTATTTCTTAAAACTATCGTAACTACAATATGCTCAGCCTTAAAGTACTTTTTACTGCGATAAATGTTTCGTTCCCATCACTAACTGTGAAAATATTCTTCAACATATGAACAAAGTCGCAGGCAACATCTATTATTTATCGTAAAAAAACGATAATGTTTACTTCCGAATTTTCAGTTTTGAAGATGATTAATTAAAAAAAATCATTCTTGTTTTCCCAGGTGACAGTAACTCTCTTCACATCTGTTTTCTATTATATCTTGACGCTGTACATATTGACCACCGTTATAATGCAAGAAGTGAGTATTATTAATTTTCTGGCCTAGGAATCCGGTGTTGGCATGACTTCCTGGATTCAATCACCGAGTCAGGCATCTTAAATCTGTTTTGTTAAGTTCTCTTATAAAAAATGGATAAATACTAGGTTAGTGACAGGTTTACCACTTGGGGATCTAAGTAGGTACATTCGGCTACGTTTCCCCTGATTTTACATCTGTTCGCCTTTTCGGGGATACGGTAGTAAGGAAATTTACTTATTTATTTACCGAATTGGAATCCTTTGATTAACATCAAATGATAAATATTCATGGTGTGCTTAATAATATTCGTTCAGAATCTTCTGTGTTTGCATTATGTATTATGTTTACCTTACTACCTCTCTATTCTTCTAGTATCATCGGTGGTCCGCGCTGTTTTATTTTGATTTGAGAGGGTAAAGTAGCCAGTAAACGTAAGCAGCTTCAAAACTCAGCGTCGGGTTGGTGACAAAAAAATATTGGTTTTCTATTTACGAACTGAATTTCTAACACATATTTGTCTGCTGGTTTTCCTTTCAAGTTCAGAGAACATTGGTGGTGTAGCATTTCGCAATGTTTTTAGCACTGCAAGCAGTGGCTAGATGTCATGCGTAACTATAAAGGATAGCGCTTACTTGGGTATGGCGCCGTAACGTGGCACATCGCAGCTCAATAGCCCGCCTAGATCGCTTTAGTGCATTTTGTATAGAGCAACGCACATTATTCTGGGACGCATTATGGCGGATTTTTTTTTTGCATTGCTTGTGCATTTTCCGATGCAGCTTACAGTCCCCAAGTTGGAAAGTAAAAACGACATTAATAATGGAAATAGTGGGCTACTGATATTTTAACGTTAAAAATTTGTATGACAACTACCAGAGACACTACTTTCCATACTTGACGATTTAACAATGCGACGCGGCCCAACCTATCTGTGCTTTGCAATTCAATGCGCTCGACTCGAAACGCTCCACCCCATCAAGCATGTGCGCTACCCTTAAATGACCGTTTGGATCTGATTTATATTATATTTTTTTTTAAGGTGGATCATGATTTAGAGTTGATTCCATAAGAATTTGATAAAAATCCGATTAGTGAATTTTGAACTGCGCTTTAATTTATTTTCTGTTATTATATTTTTGTTGCAAAGATGATGTAGTAATTTAATAATTGTAGCCTTTTTGTTAAAAAGAAAAAAATAAGTTTTCAATTCGACTGTATGTTTTTTGTATTTTTGTTAAGTGATTAAAAGGTCAATTGTATAATTCCACGTACCAATTGTGACATCGTTATTAATAATGCTCTCAAGACAGACAAACATATATGCATTGTTACACAAAATCTACTCGAATCATGATAAAATTAATAAAGGACCACTCCGGATTCACGCCATATCTGTATGAAAAGGAATGATTAAATCTCGACGTCACGGGGATGTTTTACTTCAGTTTGAACTCGGCCCTGTTTTTGAATTAAGTGCCTATAGCCGTGCAGTTTGTTAAGGCCGGTAACATAAGGTAGGGCTACGCGCCGTCAGTGTCATGACTTATAACTACAACTTCCTATTTGATTTTCTTTCTAATGTTGTGATGGTAAATATTATACTTTTATACGAATAAAATCGTTAAATGAATACCACCATGAGTAATAATTATTAATGTGGGATTTTAGATTACGAATTTCATAAAAATTCATGCTTGACCGCTGAAGCGAAATTCAACAACAGAGCAATATAGTTTATAATTTTTCTATACAATATCAAGTAAACACTAACGGCCAATATTAATAATTAATCCTAATCCAAAACTTGGTGTCCAAGATTGATATTTGATCCACTTTTATGTTATCGCTTGCCAATAACATATTTGTGGACAGGATAAATATGGCAGTTAGGTATAGGATAGGCCGCCGGATACGCAGTTATCTACATTGCTTGAAATCCATTAGATTGAGATACATTATTAACATTGGCCGTAAGACTTAATAAATCATAACATTAACAAATCGCACGCTTTATAAAACGATGCTTTTACATCGACCGCCCGTCACTACGACTTAGCCGCGAATAATAATAAACTGAGTATCTACTGAATTTGAGACGTGTAAGAATAAAAGCGTTTTCTCCCGTTTGTGTGAATATAAAATATTGTATATTACATGATATTACATATGTAACTAAGGCGACATGGTATTGATATAACTGGAGTCGATTTTTTCCAGTTTTGCAAATCCTAAATTATTTGCAGTTTTATTTTTTACTAGGAGCAATTGACGACTTTCACTCGCGATTGCCCGCCAACAATTAGATTTAATATAGGAAATGTTTAATTAACTATTTTTATTTTAGATAAAGATATCGATGGTTTCTTCTGTCATCCATATAATTAAAGTTCTCTTCTTTTTGACAATTGCATACGAAGTGTCCAAAAAGGCACAATCCGTTGACAATGAAGTAAAGGTTTTGAAACAACACATTGGAAAATATTTACTGGCGCTACCGATACGTAAGTTTTTTGAAAACAATTGATTTTAGCTTTAAATTTGCAAAAAACATTTATATAGACCAAGGTAGATAATCTACGATCAATTCAATCAGGTGGTATCCAGATATATCATCAAGGGTGTCTGAAACTTTTATATTCGTTTGAAAAGATTACTGAATATATAGCAGAATATAGAGCAGATACATAGGCAGGTCCGTAGAAATCGTGACACTTGGTACTCGGTAATATAAATACTATAATATGTCCTTTACTGTTATAGTAATTTATTTAATATTATAATTTTTAAAAATGTTATTCAAAACTTACATTCTTGGACTTCTGTAAAAATCATTGCATCTTTGGTATTTACAAAATTGATAGGTACTAGATCTAAATATTGATAAATATATTAATAGTACATATTTTTTTGTATTAGAGGTCAGCGGGTGAGCCATGTGCTGGTTGCACATGGCTCACCTGATACTAAGAGACAACCGTGGCCTGTAGATACTTTAGATGTTACAAGTTCGTGACTGTCCTGAGGCCGGAATGAAAAGTCCACGGTAAGTTTACCGGCTACCCTACCCTCCAGGTCCAAACATCGTAGAGTCGTTATGGGTAAGGCAGTAGATCTCTATCCAGACAATTTAGTGTACAACACTCTGCCACCAGTGGTCCTTTTTTTGAGATATTGGAAGGCAAACAAGCAGATGGATTTCCTGATGGTAAGAAGTTCACCAAGAGACACCAAAGAGGGTAATGGTGCGTTGCCAACCTGAGACCGGGTTGTTAGGCCTCGAACAAAAGTAAGTTTACCGACTACTTTACCCTCCAAACAGGAACACGTCAACTGCAAGAATAAAGCCTTATGACGGCAGGAATAGGTAGGGCAGTGGTACCAAATCGGTGCGAAACTCTACCACCTAATAGGATGTCACGGTGTTGGTGACGGTAAGCCTATGCTCGCCTTTTACGAGCTGCCTGGCAGGAAGGCAGATGGTTTATTCTGCAAGAGCCCAGACCAACATGGGGTATTTTTAGAGATGTCCGATATTTTGACCAGTTCTTGCTTCTCATGAGCTGCCTCCTGGAAGAAAGGCAGATAGTTTCGGGCAAGATAATATAGAATTTAATTACTTATTGGTATGTAAATTTAACTACGGAACATGAAACATAAAAATGTGAAGCAAAGAAACATTTCGATTACGTCACCTTTCAAAAAAATGTGGCACTCGGGGACTGCCGCGGCAAAAGTATTGCATGGCTCAATATAGTAAGTACATAGTACATGCATGCGGGAATTGAGATGTTTATTATGGATTTTGTATAGAAAAGTACTTGTATAATGTAATACAAATAAAAAAAATACATTCAAATTCACAATAATATAGTCTGGATTTATTTCAGGTGATAAGTGCTTCACGCGAACTAGGAATTTTCTTCGTCTGGTCACCAGTCGACCGCTGAAGATTGAAGCGTTCGGTTCCATCAATGTCAACATGACTCTCGTTCCAAAAATCATCATGTTCTCAACAACATACACTGTCACTGCTTTACAATTTAATAACGTTATATGAATTTATACTTTCATCATCGGCTTGTAGTGGAACTCCGTTGCAAGAATTGTATTTTCAGTAATTGTAATTGGAGACGTATAATGCGTTTTTGTTAAACTAAACTAAACTTGTTAACACAACAGGTCGTGTTATTTTACATGTAATTATGGTGGCAGGGATGTGACATAGTGGATTCCAGCCTGGGCATGTTGCTGGACTATTGCCAGTAGTCTTATTAGTGATTTGCTACCTATGCTTCCAAATCGGACCAAGAGCAGCCCGGGGAAAAATTGATGGAATTTAGTTTACAGCATAGGAAGTTCAGTGTAACCTATGT
Organism: Calephelis virginiensis; assembly: GCA_002245475.1. Lineage (NCBI taxonomy): Eukaryota > Metazoa > Arthropoda > Insecta > Lepidoptera > Riodinidae > Calephelis > Calephelis virginiensis. The sequence continues at coordinate 55,367 of NJDC01003968.1, forward strand.
TTTTTTTTACTTTATGTTAAACTTAAATAGGTACATAATATAATACATAAACGCTTTTAGTAAATATAAAAATATTATATCCATGTATGTTATATTTTTTGGGTTTTAATGTTTTTGACAGAAGTCATCGCCTCTGTAGTCTAGTGGTCCAGCGTCGGACACCTTAAGGTCCCGGACTCGATCCCTGGGTCGGGCAACAAAAAAAAAATTAAAAATGAGAACTATCAACTTTCTATTAAAAATAATGTTGCACGGGATTGGATATGTGCCCGGTTGGCGATAGGCTTGCCACCTATCACATTGTGGGATTTAGTGTCTTCGGCTAGTTGTGGGTTGTGCGTTTGCCTACCTCTTCGGGGATATGGGTGTGAAGATACCTTTTTTTTAAAGTGATTTGCAAAATATTGTAAAGTTAGATCCTAATTTGCATAGTTGCAACCATAGTCCTACAAATGCAATTTTATAATAAATGTTTTATAAAGTCGTAATATTTTCAGGTGCAAACAACTAACAAGCACACGGTTCTCCTTATGGTGGCCGAGTAACGTGGCCTTATTGACATCATTTGACCGCCTCGTTGGTCGAGTAGTTAGCGTACACGCCTAACTACACCGATTATCCGCGAGGCTCGGGTTCGATTCCCGACGGTGGCAGACATTTGTGTGACGAAAATTTAGATGTCTGCATTTCCGGGTCGGGGTGTTTATTAAATTTATTTTGGTATCTACTTAAGTATTTCTATATATTAACATCGTTGACTAACACCCATAACACAAGCATATAATTTGCTTACTTTGGGGTTAGATTCAATTTGTGTAACTTGTCCAGAGATATTTATTATTTATTTATTTATTTATCATAAATGTCTTAAGTGGTGGTTCTGTAAAAAAAACTAGAATTGAAACAGTGCCAGATATTTGGGAACTTTGATAAGCCAATGAGTGACTTTTGCCGTACAATTATCATTTTTTCTACTTACATGTGTGCGTGGGTGTATATGGGTGAAAACATCCACCTCCACACACCTACGAGTCTATATTTAATGAACTTTTACTTAAGTTTTTTTCTGAATTATACTCGTATTACCATTAGATATTAATGACTTTGTTATAAACTAAAATCAATTGAATATATCAATTGAATACCCCGCAGACTCCATATCGCTTGACATTAGCAGTTTGTATGGATTAAAGCATTGTTATTCCCATTTGCCTGCGTTCTAAGTTTTTCTTTGCATTAACCTTTTTTTTATTATTATATTGGAAGGCAAACAAGCAGACGAATTTCCTGATGTTAAGAAATTCACGCCGCCTAGAGACACCGAAGGTGGTAATGGTGCGTTGCCAACCTGAGGCAGGGATATTAGGCCTCGAGCAAAAGCAAGTTTACCGGCTACCTTACTACGGAATAGGTAAGGCGGTGATACCAATCCGGGCGAGTCGCTGCTAAACTCTACCACCTAGTCAGATGTCACGGCGTTAGTGACGGTGAGCCTATGCTCGCCTTTTACGAGCTGCCTGGCAAGGAAGGCAGATGATCTATTCTACAAAGGAGCCCGGACCAACACGGGGAATTCCCATAATAAATAACACAACAAAATATAATTAGTAAATATGGTCCGTCCGCACATGCGTGATGGGATGACCCTGCGCAATAAGAATTTATTTTTATATATAAATATAACATAGTAGCGCATAACCAAATAAATAAGTGGTTATTATTATGGTAAGAGAAAACCATTATCTATAAATGCCAGTGACATTACCAGTGTATCGTTATCTTATGATTTCCAGATTTCCATATCTTATCTCTGTGTTGACCATCTTCTTTTGTAACATCATAGTTCTAATCTACTTGCTACCCTAGGCCATGTGGAACATAACAATTGCGTGCACTGACGGTCTAAAAAACGAGGACAATACTAGCAAAAAGTTAATAAATTGGTCATAAAATATGAAATACATTCACATGCTGACACCTATCAATTGTATTGGGCTTCACGAAAACGTGAAAGATCGCTTGTTGATTAATAACCTTAATGTTCCACATGTTTCATAGCGAACAGAGCTCTTTGGTGTAGTGATAAAAATAAATAGTAAGGGAATGTACTGTTCATAAATCAACCTTATTGAGTACCAGCACGTAATGTTGCTGACGAAAATGTGTTTAAAGTTAACGCTAAAGGATAGCGCATATTTGGACGGGGTGGAAGGTGTCTAATCGGGACGCATTTATAATGTCCACTAAAGTCTTTTTAGTTTATTTACACGGTATATAATGTTTCGTAGTAGAGCTAAATAACGATTTTTAAAAATGCTTTCATCTACACAGTTATAAAAATAGCATTTAATAGAACAGATACGGTTAAAAGTTTCTGAAAGTGATGTTAAAAAAGTTCAACTGAATCTGAACTGTACAAGCTTTCTACAGTCATGAAATCGATTCACAAAATAAGAAATAATGGTGTCTAAAATTTGCGATAAATTCAATAAAAATAACAAAAGGTCTTGAACAGCCACATTCCATGTTGTTGATTTGTCGTTTGAATTATTTCCAAGTCACGTATTATTCTTCAGAATATCGGTATACAAACAACGCATGTTCTTTCATTTGCTTGAGTTATTAAAAACCGACGGCCTGCATGTGCTAATTCAGCCTTTTTTCCGATCGACAACAACAGGGAAGTTGCACACTTATATTAATCATTTAAACTTTCATGGTTGTAGAAATACTGTAAGTTGTACCTCGGTTAAACATTTTTCGATGATTTGATTGACCATTTTTTGCACTTTGGGTCTTTCGGATCAGTGTTTTATGCTGGTGTTGAATAAAATAGCTTTTCCCATGGCGCACTCTCAATCTACGACAAACTTGTATGTGTAAGTAATTAATGATTTTCATAAAAATACCTAGCATGGTTGGCACGCATTTCGCCAGATTTTTCATCAGCATATTGAGTTGTTATTTACTAAATGTTATTTTTGACTGAGAGTAGGCTAGCGAAGGTATTTCCTGAAGGTAAAAGGGTACTCTTTCTATATGCTTCAAAGATATTAATTGTATAATGGTGGTAATTTTGTTGCGCACTTACTAAACTTATTTTAAATTATCGCTGTCTTCTTTCAACAAAAGTAACAGAAAGAGACAAAACACTTTTAGTGCTGTTAAATTAGATCGTGCACGTCATTTTTACAGATGTTTAATCGATCACTCGGAAAACGTTGATTAAAAACATCATAATTTGACATGTTCAGACAAATCTGACATGTCTAAAGCGTTCCATCTCTTTTGTTTTTGTTTCATTTGAAAAAGATAGCATGCATATAATATAAGTTTAGTTTGTGATCAGCATTACCATGATTGCCAAGCTAAATTGCTATAGCGTTGAAATGTTGTAATTGTAGGGGGAGAGACAAGACGGACGATGTTTTAGGGTTCCGTCCTTAAAGGGTAAAAACGGAACCTATTACTAATTCTGTACTTTATAAAATGTGTTAGCTAGAAAGCTGAAATTTTCACCAATGATGTATTTCTGTTGTTGCTATAACAACAAATACTAAAATTAAAAAAAAATAAGGAGGTCCCCATACAATTAACATGTTTTTTTTTTGTATTTTGTTACTAAAACATAAAAGGTAAACGTAAGAGATGAACACGAAATTGTATTGTTCGCGGATGACTCTTCTTCAAATGTGTGACAAGTAGATACCAATGTACAACTAAATGGGAACAAGTTGGACCTGGTAGATTCTACTACGTTTTTAGGGATAACAATTGATAAAAAATTGCAATGGGGCCCGCACATTGATAAACTTGCAATAAGGTTAAGCTTAGCAGCTTAAGCTGTCAAAAAAATGAGACAATTAACTGATGTTGAAACAGCTAGGATGATTTATTTTTGTTATTTTCACAGCACCATGTCGTATGGAATTCTTCTCTGTGGTAGTTCTGCCGAAGTAAATTCTATATTTATTTTACAAAAAAGAGCCATAAGGGCAATTTATAACCTGGGCCCTTGGGCCTAGTTTCCCTGAGAGAAAAATTCAAAGAAATCAAAATTCTAACTGTAGCATCCCAGTATATCTTTGAAAACTTAATGTATATTCACAGAAATTCAAGTTCATTTAAAAGAAATTGTGATATACACTGTGTCAATACAAGGAATAAAAATAATCTTGCTGTGCATGTGTCTCATCTCCACAGAGTAAGCCATTCTTTCATGGGCCAATGTATACAGTGTTACAATAAACTTCCCAATTATATGAAAGAACTTCCAATTAATAAATTTAAGAAATGTGTTAAATGTAAATTAAATGCCGAACATTTAGTTGATAAGACGGCTTAGGATTAATTACTCCTCAGGCCACTCTCTTACAAATATAAATATCATTACATTAATTTTTGTAAACATATTTAAAAAAAAGACAAGCCCACTGAGTTTCTTGCCGGATCTTATCAGTGTGCGGCCGCGTTCCGATACGGTGGTAGATTTATTATTGTATAGACGCGACACAGGTGCCTTACGTGCCTAGGTTTACGTGAAATAAATATTTATTATCATTATCATTATCATTACATGATTTGTAAAAGACAAACAAACTTACACTTTCGTTATATTTAGTATGCCTGAAGCTTATAACAAAGCCAGAACGCCAGCTTGAGATGACCCGTCCATTCAAATTTTTATCTACGTTCCAGATTTCAAGTTTTTTTTATGAGTGGAACCGGCGAATAAGCACACGTTTGTATTGATGGTAAAATGACACCATAGAAGTGTGTCACCATCCTGTGGCCGGGATGTTAAGCCAATTTTGCAAGTCTACCAGTTTAGCTCCGTGCTGGAACATGACAAATTCACTATGGTGGCAGGAATGAGTAAAACGGTGATTCCCTACCTACTTACTACCTACCTCTACCACCAGTAAACTGAGTTACTTGGTCCCATCATATTCAGTGTTTTGTCTGTATTTTCTAAGGCTAGAAATTTTATGACTTGTAGAAAAATTAGGAAGCAATCTGTTCAAATTAAAAAAAGAACTGAACAAAGTGTTTATAAATTACAGCACAATTTAAATTTTTGCATTTTATCCCTCTCCACCCTTTCAGTGAACGGGATAAAATATGAAGAAAACAAACAAAAGTAAGTGATTAAATGTAAGTATATGCTGAAATTTGTAACAAATGGATTTCACCGAGAGCCATAAATGTAAAATTTACAATTAAAATCTATCAAAATATGAATGGTAAGGCAGAACGAGCAGTTCAATGGTATATGTTGCAAGACTTCAAGTATTTGGCAGTCGAAGCCTGAATGAACGTAATTCTACTAATATTACAAATGCGTAAATTTGTTTGTTTGTTACTCCTCCACGCAAAACTGCTGAACCGATTTCCACGAAATTGGCACACACATAGAGGTAGCTTGGGTTAACACATAGGATAGTTTTATCCCGAATTTTATAGTTTGTACTTTGCACAATATCTTTTTACTCTTAAAGACTTTTTAGCATTTTTAAGAATTAAAGTCGTTCTGTTTGGTGGTATCCCGACAACGATAACGAAAATTGATTATAAGTTAGATATATTTCCAGAAAAGTTAAAAGCTGTTTTTATTCCACTCAATAAAAGAGGTTAAAATTATGTAAAATGTAAACTGGGCTTTAATCAAATAAATAAATTTTCCTTGATTGTTTCCACAAATTTAATCTAACCCCAAAGTAGGCAAAATGTGTTTGTGTTACGGGTGTCAGTCGACGATTCTAATTCATAGAAATACTTAAATAGATACCAGAATGAATTTCATAAACACTCAGACCCGGAGTTGCAGACTTATAACTGTTCATCACACAAATGACAGTCAGTGTTAAAAATTACAGACAAAAAAATATGACTACACTAGCTGCTACCTGCGGCTTCGCCCGCGTTTTCACAGAAACCCGGTGTGCGATCGGGATTAAAAATAGCCTATATCTTAATCCAGGTCACAATCTATCTGTCTTCCAAATTTCAGATAAATCCGTTCAGCCATTCGAGCGTGAAAGAGTAACAAACATCCATACATCCATACTTACAAACTTTCGCATTTATAATATTAATAGGATAGGATAATATAAATAAAGAATTAAACTGGAATGTAGAGAAACATTAGTAATCTTGCATATACATACGAATCTTAACGTCAAGTCTCCCTGCAGGATAGGCAGAGAGTAGGCCTATTGAATGTCAAGTAAACGAATTTAATCGAGTTGGCTAGTCTAAAATAATAGGGGTTTCATTTAAACACAAGCATTAAATATAACAAAAGAAAGATTTGTGAACGCAGATTTATATAACGACAAAAAATAAATTAAGGAAGATAACGACTCGTTAGCATTAAGTCTCCTATCCGTAGATTGTTATGAATAAATGTCAAGTGGCAAAGAAAACCTTGTTCATAGCATAACAAGGTTTAATTTTAAAACAGATACTTATTTTTCAAGAGCTTAAGAATTTTTGCAGTATAAAGGATTTTTTGATGCTGCTAATTAGACGAAATTGAAAATAATCTTTCTAAATCCATTTGAAACCGCAAACCACAGACAGACTAGGACAAAATACGAAGCTTTATTTAAAGGAAGAAATGTCTCTCTTTATTATTTATGCATATTGACACCAAAGTGGTAATGGTGCGTTGCCAACCTGACATCGGAATGTTATTTAATGTTGATGTGGCGGCAGGAATAGGTAATAGGTACCAATCCGAGAGATTTACTGCGAAACTCTACCACCTAGTAGGATGTCACGGTGTTAGTGACGGTAAGCTTATGCTAGCCTTTTACGAGCTGCCTGGCTCGAACGCAGATGGTCTATTTTGTAAAGCAGCTCGGACCAACACGGGATAAAAGTACCAGTACTCCACCATTTAAGTAGTTATAAAGAAGTTTACTAACTTAGGGTAATAATCTTCATAATAATTATTAAAGTAATAGTTATTCTGTCTTCCAAATTACATTTTTAGGGTTAAGTAGCCAGAGGCTAAAAAACAGAAACCCATAAAGATTCATCATATCGTCTGTCTGTCCGTCCGTTCGTATGTCATGGCCACTTTTTATTTAATGCCTACATGAGGTTTGATTCCCGGGTGAGACAACTCAAAATGTTTGTTTTTTTTCATTTTCCCCTCGGAATTAGATAAGTGTCTAAGTGGCGATATGTTTGCGACCTATCACATTATTGAACTAAGCATTCGTCTACTTATCGATGCCCTGGTGGTACCTCTACTCATTTTGCTTCTTAGAAGTTTTGCGTTGTTCAGAATATTTAGTAGATGGTTTATAAGAAGTTTGCATAAAATTGGTCAGACTGTTCCTCATTTATCACGTTTTTTGTAAAAAATGAATTCAACAAATGGCGGATCATTTTGTTAATGGGTATTTTTCAGTCAAATTGACACTTTTTTCAAATGGGGATTGTACTATTATATTGAACCTTTTTTATTTTTTGTTTTGTTGTCTTATGTCATTCATGCGGTCATTTCTTTTTAGTAAAACATTTTATACCACACATTATAAAGACTTAGTAGTAGTTTATACGTAGCGAAGCACAAACCGAGCCGCTTTTTTTTTTAAAAAACAAATCAAACAAGCAGATGGATTTCCTGCTGGTAAGAAACTAACCAAAATAGTTAATGGGTATGTAGTGCTGTCATGAAATTTTTTTCTGTTGTTTTTTTTTCCTTTTTTGTTTTATTGCATTATGTCATTAATGCGGTCATATACATAGCGAAGCACGTATCGGGCCGCTATTCACTACACAGTATAAAACAAAGTCGCTTCCTCTGTCCCCATGTCCCTTTGTATGCTTAATTAAATAAACTATCTTTAAAATTTTGCAATGGATTTTGATGCGTTTTTTTTAATAGATAAAGTGATTGAAGGGGAACGTTTACATGTATATTTCACAACCGTGCGAAGCCGGGTCTGGAACTTCAAATATCTCAAATGAACGTTGTAATTCCATGTCCAAGTGGGGTTATCTGTGTGCCATCTGAATAGACGTGAATGTACAAAGTACAAACAAGCCGTCTGAGATATCTTTCCTTAGGTGTCGCTACGCACACACGTGCCTTATTCTCCTTGTGACATATTTGATTCCAGAAGCTGCGAAATAATTTTTAAATTCTCTTTTATTTTGTTTTAATGTGGGTAGCTTCTGTGGTCTAGTGGTATATTGCTTGCTTTGACAATTTTGTATTTTTTTCAAAATGGCGGCGCACGACAATTTCTACAAACATGGGCAGGGAACATTTGTACAAAAAAACTGTTTGGATAAATATATTCTAAAGTATCAATCAGGTTACAGAGCTATTTCCAGAACAAAAGGATGATGAGGATTTGGCCCAAATCAACAAAATTATATTTAAAACTGTATTTTTGTTCCATGATTTTATTTATTTATCTTTTAACCATTTTAGAGAACTATTTGGTGAATAAAGTTGTTTAACGTTTTGGAATTACGACCGCGACGTTATGAACATTGAGTGTATATACTTATTTTCCATTTATATAACAAAAATACGTAAGTAATGTATAAATTTTATTCTTAGTAACTAACGCTAACTTAGAAGAGGATAGTCATTACTCCCCCTGACTTTTTCTAAATGACCTCGTAACGAAACACTAAATTGCTTGACGGTAGGTCTTTGTCGTTAGAGTGGTAACTAGCTGCGGCCAACTATGTTGTGCTTAGAGGCGTTCAAATCAATACATTGTTTCTACAAGGTAATTGAAGTACTCACCATCAATCTTTTATTGTAAATAACTCTGCAACGTGACGCTTTAGGGTATGTTGACCTTGATACTTTTTTATTAGTGCAAGTATCCTTTATGCATGTTTGAAGGAATTATCGTGCGCCACAATTTCAAAAAAAACACAAAATGGCGGCGGTTGATTAAGCCACCAAGGTTCAAAGCCGTTTGTGCAGAAACTGCAAATCAAGGTTTCTCTAGTGGGGTCCTTGGAACAACAAGGGGTCATAGATGTGGCTAAGAGTCCACAGGCATAAAGTTGATTTTCATGAATTTTCTCCCGCTTGCCTTCGCCTGTCAGTGTTGACTATTAATTAGTTATTATGGTAAAAACTGATAACTATTCAGGTATCTAATATTTTTATGATATTGGAAGGCAATTACAAGCAGACGGATTTCCTGAAGGTGCGAAATTCACGCCGCCTAGAGAGACCAAAGATGGTAATAGTGGGTTGCCAACCTGAGGCCAGGATGTTAGGGCTCGACCAAAAGTTTCAGCCAGTAAACGTCAACGGCAACAGCAAACACTGATGTAATGACAGCAGGAATAGACAAGTAGTACCAATTCGGGGGAGCACTACCACCTAGAGACATGTCACGATGTTAGTGACGGTAAGCCTATGCTATATCGTTTACCGAGTTGCCTGGCAGGAAGGCAGATGGTCTATTCTGCGAAGGAATCCGGAGCAACACAGGGAAAAATTAATTCATAATATTCGTTGTTATTTTTGTAAACTTCAATTGAGCTAAGGTGCTATTTGTAAAATTCTGAAAGTGGTTCGTGCTAACCAAAAGTTAAAGTACCCCTACAGAACGTATATAAATTGAGACTTCGCCGTTCTTCATACTCTTTGGCAGGCCAAGTACTCATATCATATATACACTTAAGGGTCGATGAAAGAGCTCTCTGAGGACATACGTCGGCCCTTTTAATAATAACTGCTCGTTTTCTTGACTTCAATGAAAAATGAAAGTAAAGCTAGCTTACTCTTATAGTTTTTGTCGGAAACAAGTGGTTAAATATTTAGCAGTTTTACAGCTCGCAATGTATAGCGAACAAAGTATATGCATTAAGCCACGCGTTGCGATTTGTAAGTAAAAACCTAATACGCTGTTTCATTACATTGCTGTTTTTAGTAAAAATGTGTTATTTATTTGATATTAAATTAAAATCGAGTTGCGTTGGTCAGTTTTAATGAAATAATAGTGAAATCAATAAAAAAATACAAATTGTTTTTGAAAAATTTATGAAATTTCCGACACAAAAAAGAAATTTAAATAAAACTGTCCTAACAAAGTGAAAAGTGCAACGAAATTTAAGTTACCCCAATGCTTCGATCTTGTTAACCTGACAGCGTGAATTAGGTTATCCAGCTATGCCCACGTGAATGAGTTATGCAAATTAAGTTATCTGTTTTCCAACGACCAGTTAATTTAGTTCTTTCTCCTGTACGTGCAGGAAAATTGTACTGTTTTGCATTTTGATGAACTATTTGTTCAGTATTCCTGTTCTAACTAAATTCATACTCATAATTATTATGAGTGTTATTAGTGTGAGTAAGGATATAATTATTATATCCTTACTCACACTTGTTTACGCTTAGTCATTTTTTTTTACTGAGAGTATCGAGGTAAAAATATTATATAAAAAAACTTGAAACGGTTATTTCTTTTATAAAATGTAACCGGGGTTTACAAAAGCCAATATTTTGTTTAATATTTAGACGGATAGTAGCTGCTACAAAATGGATTGCCCATGTTCTTTTATGTATTTTTAACATAACGTTTCTTTCTTTTTATTTGCAGGACATAATTTTGAATACGTAACATTTTCCTGTTTTAGCAATATGTCATTCTCAAAAAATTAATGTTTTAGCTAACCTCAATTTTTTTAATTGTCTGCAGGATTCAAAACAAATACTAAGATGTTTAACCAAAAATTCAAAACCTAAGACAGTAAAGTAGAGAATAAAAGTTTTATATAATCGCACAGGCCAAATTCTATGGGATAAAAACCTGTGGTGTAATCCAATTTTGTGTGGTGGTTAAATGAAAGATGAGATGTCCGTTACTAGTTTACTCGCACAAACACATACATTAACACTACACTACACATATACACAAAGAGAAAAAAAAGCACTATACAGTTAAACAGAAAGTTAGCCAAAAAGCATAAGCATACGAGTAACAGAAGCAAATATATTATAGTAAGCGGCGCGCGCAAGCATTGGCCGATCGTCGTGTTAAGGCCCCACACTTAGTCAGCCAGAAGAGCCAATCAGCGCACTCCCCCGTTCTATGATTACTATGAAGCATTGCGCTCTAAAGTAAATGTCTTAAGCGCCAAATCACTATTTTTGACACTATAAAAGTAACGTATTTTTATTTTAGCACTTGCCCTGTGCTTGGGATAAATTTCTATATTTTTTTAAAGAAAGAAAAAATTTCGCCCCAGACAGGATTTGAACCTGTAACCTTTCGTCTCAAGCCGACGAATGCTCTAACCAATTGAGCTACTGAGGATTCAAGTCCCGTGGCGAAATTTTTAATTCCATTCTAACCCGTTAACGCGGGTAGTTATGTCCTATAGATACACAATTCTGAGTACCCACCAAATGAGTTCATCATTACGGAATTGTGTACAATTATTAAATGTGGCGGCTTACATGCTGCAAAGCTATACTTTGCACTTATTTCTCTTATGACGTAGCCATCACTAAGGAATGATTTTTCAAAACTTAAATACAAGAAAATTAAAGAGAAGATAAAAAGTTGAGTAAAACTTTTTATTCATTTAAAACATTAGCATGAAATTTCGCATGAATTAAGTGCGGTAAAAACTATGAGTACCGTATTTCGTCCTTTTTAGGGCTATAAAGTCAATGATCAAAAACAGAACCCTCATAGATTCGTCATGACTGTTTTTCTGTCAGTCCGTATGTCATAACCACTTTTTGCCTAAACTTTATAGAGTTTTGCAACAATTAGCCCGGATTCAGGCGGTGGGCCTTACCTATTCCTATCGCCACAGCGTCATTGCTTGATGTTGACGTGAACCGGTTCTAAGGATAACTGAGCCGTTAACCTTACTTTTGCTCGAGGCCTAACATCCCGGCCTCAGGTTGGCAACACACCATGACCACCTTTGGCGTTTCGTAAAGTCTAAGGAATGGAAGCTGGAGGATTTTGTTGCAACGCACTAATACAATCTTTGTTGTCTCTAGGCGGCGATAACTTCACACCATCAGGAAATCCGTCTGCTTGTTTCCCCTTTCAATATCATAAAAATAAAGTAAGTTTTATTTAGAGGCCAAATCATCAAGAAAAATTAAAAGCCATATAGTGTGTATTCTACACATATTAATAGTTTTAAATAAATTAGGCTTAAAGTTTAAAATTTTAATTACTCATTAGTCATTTCAACTAGTAGAATAACATATAGGCTACTTTTTATCCCGGAGTTCCCGCGGGATTGGGACTTACGCGGGTGAAACCGCGGGGCGCAGCTAGTACAAAATAAACAAGCGTGCCGACAACACACAGCCCTGCTTGACGTCAATGTTGACATCAAATAAAGGCGATATGTTGCCGTCCACCCACACACATGCTTTTCAGTCTAAATACATAGACTGCACAGCACACTTCAAGGACCCGTCTATCCCATAATCTGTCCGAAAATTCCTTTTTCGAGATTCACAAAACCGCAGAAACCTTAAACCTTCTGACCCACAGCCAGATGCTTCTCTACAATGTTGCAGAGCGAAAACACTTGATCCGTACATCCTCTTCCAGACCTGAAACCACATTGAGCCTCCCACAATGTTCCATTGGACATCCCTTGCTTCCTCCTTTCAACTATTTTACCATACAACTTCGATGCTAAACTGATCAAACTAATGGCCCTGTAACTTGTGCAGTCCATGCGTGAACCCTTGCTTTTATACAAGGGCGCGATGACCGCACGCCGCCAGTCTTCGGGTACTCTGCCGGTCTTCCAACATTTGTTACAAAGAACCCAGAAAGAGTCCTATTCATAGATAGATAGAGATCATATTATTGCGTCTGAGGACGCCTCCGCTATTTTCGAATCAAAGTATGAGGAAGATATAACTGTATTAACTATATGAAAAAATATTGAGAATAGTAAAGGTTTTAATACGCGATCTTGTGGAACACAAGCGGTTAGATAAATTCAACTAGATAATGTGTTATCGAATTATATAACTATTTGATCTATTTACTGACGTGATCAATAAAAAAAAAGCTAGGTACAGTAGTAGATAGCTAGGTAGGATTAATAAGGTAGTGAACCTTTCTGTTACTGAAGATTTTTTTTGAAATGGCTAATATGTTGTTAACCGCAAGGTTTTTACAACTTCAAAGGACTATTTTGGGCCGAGCAGAGTGCTCAGCCCGAGACATCATTATTAAAATGGATTGGACTTTTCTCTACAACGCCAGCTACAGTACCTCGAATTGGTGCTGCGTTCTGGTTACTGGGTGGACTTGATGGAGGAGTAGTGGCGGTTCGTCGCTCGGCGTTAGGCACCGGGCGTAACGTCCCGATAGTTGTTACTGAAGACGACAAGTTGAGAGAGCTAATAATTCTTAGCATATGAGTATAATGTACATGCAGACACTCACATTACGTCATGCTATTTTCATTTACCATTTTATTTATACATTTTGCGTGTTTGCGATTTCTCGTCGTTAAATTGACTTGGGTTTTTCTAAAAAACTTTAATCTGGCACCGAAATTATACAAGTATTTATTTTAGTGGTTTAAAAATGATCACTTACTAATTAAAAAGATTAAATTAATTTGAATAATTATACATTATCAAACATTAGCCTGTTATTCTGTAAGCAGTCATACACAATCTTGCCGATTTCTTTCACATTTTTAGTGGTTTTCTCATCCTTATAAATATGTGAATATACAAACAAACAGACTACAAAACAAACTGACATATAACCGAGCGACATGCATTTCAAGTACTTTAAAATTAATGATCGCCTCTAGCGGTCCAGGGGTTGGACTTGACTTCACAAGATCCCGGTTGCGATTCCCGGGACAGGCAATAAAACGAAAATGTTTTTTTTATTTTCAATTTTATATTAACAACAGGTTGCTTGGGATTTAATGTTTGCCCGGTAGGCGATAGGCTTGCCACCTATCACATTGCAGGAATTGGTGTCGTCGTCTAGTCGTGAGTGCCCTGGTTGTGCCTCTGCCTACCTCTACGGGATATGGATCTGAAGATTATTTTTTATGGTACCTTTATTACAAACGTGAAATGTGATTGATGTATTATGAACCTTAACTTATTGAACATTGGACGCATTATTCTTTGGATCGTCGCCGAGGATCCTGTGTCAACAATACTCATATCATAACGTAATTTTAGAGTTGCGTTCAGGATTTCCATAATGCCAATTCACATAATTAAGTTCCATTGTAATTTTTACATTTTCTTTTTTCAATGTTCACAAGTTTTGTGTGAATAAACAACTACTATGAATACCTATTTGAAGTGTCTATTTTTTTCGCAAATTGCAACGGGTGTTTACAAAAAAATTAAGATTTTTCAATCTTTTGACAGATAACAGACATCATTACATTGTTTGTAAATGATCTTTAAAATATTACTAACGTTTTATTACAATTCACTTATATTTTAATATGTCGGAGCGAGAACACATTATATCTACATGTCGAAGCGAAAACACATTCTATCTACAGGCCGATA